>PGFW01048521.1:0-18665 GCA_003123925.1 Haematobia irritans | reverse complement strand
ACTACTTCGTAAGTGGAAACAAAATCGAAGAGCGGGTGCTTTAAAAAGAAATTGTTTGTGGACTGTCTCAAAATAGGAGCGAGCGAACGTGAACGAAATCCTGAGCGGGATTCGGACGCGCTTTAAGAGAAATGTGTGTTCGAATAACATTCAATTGTTTTGTGGGTTTATATCAAGATGCAAAAAGCCAAAAATTTAATGACTTTAAAATTTCATTTTGAAGAATTACTAAAGCCAGGTTGACCTTAGTCAAACAAATTTTTCTTTCATTTTAACATACAATACCCAATTTTAAGTCGAATCGCTTAACTATAAGGACAAAACGACTTCGTTGAACATTTTATAGACTTTTGAACAAGGAAATCAAAAACTTTATATCAGAGAAATGCGTCTCTAAGCTATGCGAAATTCGTATTCATATTTTAAAGACATGAAATCTTTGCCCTCACGACAATATAAGCTTTTAGTAGATTCAGCAATGACATCTTATTATTGGTGAGGGGAGATAAACCCACAGCCAAATAGCCCTTTGTTATGCAAGGGGGACATTCAAACTTATCGCCACCACGTGGCTCCGTGTAACAAAGCAAGAATTATGTCATATTAAAAAGATTAAATTAAAACTTTCAACCTACTTTTCCCATACAAATTTCTTCGATAAACTGTTTATAAATTATTTTGAATGTGGACATTAGTTTGGTTTAATTTGATGGCACGTTTTTAATTTCCACCACCAAAACAATCCTCGTCGTGTCCGTCTGTCTGTTGTAATCAAACTACAGGCTCTAATAACGGCGACATGGTCCTGATATGGAGGCAGGTCAAGTTTGAAGATGTGATATATATCGGTCCAGGTTTTGATATAGCCTCTTATAGGCCCCGGATTTATGGTCTTGAGCTTCTAAATATGGTGTATCGGTGCATGTATGCCTCCATGTAGACCGATCTCGCTATTGGCCTTCTAGAAACCGAAATTATTATCCAATTTGCTGAAATTGGAAATCTACAGTTATCTTAAATCCGAAAATAGATTTACCAAATATTATGCGTATTGGTCCATGTTTTGGCATAGCTTCCATGGTGACCGATCTTGCGATTTGCCTTCTCGCCTTCTAGAAAACGCAATTTGTATCCGATATGCCTGAAATTGGGTTGTCCGCTCTTAAGAGTGTCCAAATTTAACAGAATTCACAGAATAATTATTTTATAAAGCACCAGTGGAGCATGGGGCACCAACTATTAGCCGTTTTACATCTACTCGGTTTGAATGCTATCAATCTAATTTATCCCAGTTATTGCGATAGACCCCATTACGGTTCGGTCCAATCTCCAAGTTTTTCTAGGCTCCATCACTAAAAAATTCAGGATGGAACTCCTGGGACATACGATGAATTATATCGTATCGATGGTGAACTAATAAAGAATCTAGAGGATCATATGAGTAAGATCCTAATAACTAAGGATCATATAGAAATCACTTCTTACATATATCACCCCTAGGATTCTTACCATTAAGTAAAGCACTCTCAATCTAGGAAATTGCAAACTCATTTTCTCCATCGATAGGGGTTTAAAAGAAAAGTTTGTGGACTTCTCCAAAAGGACTCTATCGCAAGTGGAAATCCCTGAGCTTTTCGGGACGCGCTTTTAAAGAAATGCTTTCGGAATAACTTCCAATTGTTTTGCTTGGAAAATACTATTATCTAATGTCCAGAAATTTCCACTGGAGGACTTTTGTACCTCCCTCAGAAAAATTAAAATCCAATAGCTATGAGCAATCTTGTATTTAAAGCTTTGCAAATTATTTGAATATGAAAACATTATATAAGTGGGATAAATAATGACATAAAGTCAAAAGCCTTCGAATTATATCATAAAGTTAAGTCCCTTCACACATTTTCTAAAGGCCAATAAATGAGCATTTAAATGGATTTCTTCTAAGTTTGTTATCCTTTTATTATCGCCTACTGTTGCTGAGCCCCCCAAATGCACACACACGTACACGTGTATACAGTGAACAGCGACAAATTGTTGCCATGAGAATTTATCCTTACAATTTGCTTACTGTTTAGGCTATTGGTCTTCTTGGCCCCCACGCCCCCCTCCCAAGGGTGTTAGATTGGTTGAGGACGATGGAACATTATGGTCATCGCCATAATACTTAATGAATGTATTAAATTTCATTGTTATCTATGACCAACACTTGAGAGATTTCAGGCTCTGTTTGTGTCTGTGTGTGTGTGTACAGGGGAATGGGGTTTATTCTGATATGAAAACCATGTCCTTGTATCCATTCTGAGCACTTTGTATCGTAAGTAAGCAATAATGTCATTGCGCCTTTAATGGCCTTATCCTAAGCTTCGGTTATGGTAGTGGTGGTGGTGATGTTGTTGTTGGTTGCTTACACTCTCATTGATGTTGAATAATTTTCAACAAATTGTAGAGATTTAAAGCCTTTCTGGTTTATGGCTTGTCAAACATTTCGCTGAGTGCTTTTTCTGTTTTATTATATTGTTCACTACTATACGATGGTTGGTGTTATTATCATAATGTTACTTATGTTGATATAAAATAAAGGAAATCCGTCAATGGTAAAATAAACCAATGTAAATTCCAAGTCCTATAACTTTCACAAATTCACAAATTTAATGGTTGTCTACAGTAGCATACACTTTAGTACATTTGAAAGCGATAAAAGAGTCTGATAACTTAGTGTGACATGACCTTATTTGAGAAAAATTTGATACACATATCGATGTCCTCATGTCCAGGTGTAACGCTATAGTCGACTTAGAAATTTTTTTGATGGAGTTCGTTGTTTTTTTATTCGGAATTTGGAATGTGAGTTGCATCCTTATCAAAAAAGTTCGAATTTTAATTGGACAATTCTATCAAAAAGTTATGGTTATATATTGTACGTAGACTCGTGAAAGTTTTTAAAAAATTCCAAATGCCAAAAAGGGCAGAAAAGCTTTGTTCGGTCTAAAAAGTGTCTAGCGTAATTTTTAGTCATGTTCATTATCACATTTTGAATTCGTACGTACTAAATAAACTCTACAATAAACAGATTTTAAGACCTGAAAAAAAAGAATTTATAATCTAACTTCTACGAGAGACTGGTCATCCACATCGATTTACTTGGTGTGGCATCTTAAAAACTTCTTAAACATCGTTTTCTAAATTGTGAGTGTTAAAGTTATGTATACACCCTCAAAAAAAATCGCTTCTTTAAACATATGTTGCCAAACAATATTTTCAGGAAGCACATATATTATTGCATACTGCCGAGAAACATTAATATGTTTGTTTATGTAAACATATTATAATGATTTGAAGCATTTTGAAGCCAAAAATATTATATGGCTTGGAGAAATTTTTCCCAAACACGATTGTGCTCATATCCTAAACATACTCGTATTTTTCACTATTCCCACGAAATTTTTTAGTTATTGGCACCTTTTTCTGTAATATACAATATAATGTTTGGAAGAAATTATTTCACTTTTGTAAATTTTTTAAATTTTACCTTTCGCCTGCACGGAGAATCGAAGCCGAGGACCAATACAAGTTTGTAAGGCCGGCCAACACACTATCGCACTGGGCTACCGTAGGGCTGTTTATAGTCAGCCAAGTAGATAATTATCTGTTTTAAGTTACATATTATATTAGCATAGTTTGCAGCGCGCGCTCACGAGCCCCATGCAAACAACATTAATTTAAGCAGAAACATCACATTTGTTTTGGCTACGTGAGCAAGTGTTAGCAATGTCCTGTCTTGCATACAAAGGGTCTGTGGGTTTCAAATCCTGCCTCCGACAGAACATTTTTTTTGTTTTTTTTTTTTGTAATTTTACACCATTTATTTTATATCTCATATTAATTTTTTAAATTGAAACTTCGAAATGTGTGTTATTAAAGATTTAATAGTCAGTAACAAGTGGCCTTGATATTAAAAAAAAAACCGCGAAAAATTGAACATGATTTTTTTTGGAAATAAAATATTATTTTTTATTGGCAAAAATAAAAAATTTTTTAAAATAAAAACCTGTTTTTGTACAAAAACTTTAAAATCTGGAAAGGAAATTCAAAAACTAAACAAAAGAAGAATGTGGATGTCGAGTTATAACATTTAATACATAATTTTATAATTAAACATAAATTTATTTAGGGAGTGAACAGTTGTTTTACACTAGGCATTTACACCAATGCGCTCTAAAAATCTCGCTTTTATTTTTTCTTTAATAATTCATTTAAAAGAAAAATAAACTTTTAAATTGTTTTAGCTGATAAAACTCGAACTTAATGCCGCTTTTTAATATTTGATGGTGCCGTACAACGTCCTACGTGGACTACTTTTTAATAAAGAGGAACTAAAGTTTGTTTTTTTTTTTTAAACAATTTTACTGTGTGAATTTTTCACGTATTTCCTCCTTATTTCATTTTACTGTCGCGCAAACTCCTAAAAGAAGTATAGTGCCCTTTTCGTTATTTTTATGAAGACCCCTGAATTTATTTTAACGAAAAATTGTGCCCAATAATGCCCAAAATGATAAACAAAAAAACACATGTTCAACACATGCATAAAATGCTGCTCTCAAGGGCCGAAAAACATATGCAGTTTGTTTTTCAAAATGTCTATTTCTCCTTGGTTTCCGAAATGTCTATTCCTCTTTATTCCAAATTATAATAATATTTAGACTTAAGCATATCAAAAATATTTAGCCTTATCATAAAACCAGTTTTCCGGAAACAACATACAAGCGGTTTCACAGAAAGTTGTTCTGTTTTCAATTCTCTCTCGCTTTGTTCTGTTGATATCTTTCGTCAACCCTCCCGGTTTACATCTCTTTAATTTCTTTCTCTGATACTCTCTTTTTGTCCGCTCTCTGAATAAAATATCAACAACATATATATGTTTACTCGAAATTTGTTTAATTATAATATGTTTACATTCAACATATTATTATTTTAATGAAAACATTCATGCCCCAAAAAACATAGATATATCTAACGATAAATTAACATAGTATGTCCGCAAACTTAGTGTTAGTTTAAAGGGAACATTTACATGTTCGCACATTAAATATATTGTGGTTTAAAATCGTGTCCGAAAACACTTTTTTGTTTATATCGGAGCATAATGAAAAACATATTTATTTCTAACAGTGTAGGTAAGTGTACAAATAATATTACGAATCGACGAATCATGATATTATGGCGCTATAATAACAATTAATGAAACTTGATATGGACCAATTTTTGTGTGATTGGGATCGATTATCTATATATAAGCCTATAGACTGATATGGACTAAGTTAGGCATGGTTGTTAACGGCCATATACTAGCACGATGTACCAAAATTTCAACTTACCTGCGTATGAATTGCTCCTTCAGAGACTCCAAAACCAATATCGGGAATCGGTTTATATGGGGGCTATATAATATGATTATAAGCAGCTATGGACCACTTTGACATGGTTGTTAAGATATCATATACTAAACACCATGTACAAATTTCAATCAGATCCGGATGATTTTTGCTTCTCCAAAAGCACCAAGAAGTACAAAGCCGGGATCGGTTAATATTGGGGGCTATATAATAAATTATGGACTGATTGAACCAATTCCTGCATGTTGTTTGGATACCATATACTAACATCACGTACTAAATTTTCAACTGAAATCGGTATGAAAATTTTGGGCTCTTCCAAGGGCTGCCGGAGGTCATAATCTGGGGATCGGTTTAAATATGGGGGCTATACATAATTAATTGACGCGATTTTTTTTCGAGCTAAATTTTTTGCATGGGTGTTTAAGGCATATATTAACACCTACGTAACCAAAATATCAACTTTTGAATGCAGATGAATTTCTGGTCTTCCAAGAGGCCACGATGTCAAATCTGGCGATCGGTTTATAATGGATGCTATAATATAATTATGCAACCGATTGTGGGAACCATTTTTTGCATCGTTCATTGAGAGACCATATACTTTCCAGCCATGTTCTCATTTTCAGCCAAAAGATTAGGGATGAAATTTGCCTTGGTTTCTTAAAGAGGGCCCATCCGCAAGCCGCAAAAATCGGGGGAATGCGGTTTATATGGGGGCTTATATATAAATTATGGACCGATGTGGACCAATTTTTTGCATGGTTGGTTAAGAGAACCATATACATAACACAATGGTTAAGTAATAATGGTGCTCCGCAAGCCAATCGGGGGGTCGGTTATATGGGGGCTTATATTTAATTATTGGTCGCCGAAATATGGCCCATTTGGGCAAATACGCATCCGACCGTAAGCAATCAATAAGCAACTACTTGTGGCCCAAGTTTCAAGTCGAATAGCTGTGTTTCGTAGGGCGGAAGTTAGGCAGTGATTTCAACAGAACGGAGAAGCGAATGACGACATGCTGCAGAATCGACTCAGAACTTTCCACCACAAGAACCCCCCAGTTTATATATATACTTTTTTTTTTATGGGTTTCTTAGAGCAAATTATTTCCGAATGCGTTACAAACGGGAATTTGAACCAAAAAGTTTTAATATTCCCCCCATCCTAATGGTGGAGGGTAATAAAAATATAAGCCAAAATTACCGTAGCAATGAAAAGTTAAGATCTTTTTGAAAGACAATGTCTAAATATTGCGATAATTTAGGGAACACTTAATAACTACGCCAACTTGGTTAACTCCTAAAAAAGTGTCACACTGAACTGCGTTTTATTAATTTTTTTCCTCAAAAATTGGGAATAATTGCGGGAAAAATTAACCATAATAAAATATAAAAAAGGCCCCCATTCCAATCCCTAATTTACTGGCCACTTGAAAAAAATTTTTTTCCTTTCAAAAATAAGAATGTAAAGAGTAGTGGATTGTAGAAAGTATTTGAAAAAGGAATTGGAGGAAGGAAAAGGTGGTTTTTGGTGGGATTAAAAAGTCCTTATTCAAAAGGAAAAGTATTCTACCAATCTATATAACTATCTACGCGATTTTTGACCAAAAAAATCAATAGTGTAAGTTGTACGTTAAGACATCTGATGACAAAAAATGCGTCTTCATCGCAAAACATTTTTGAAAAGAATACTAAAATGTAAGGATTAACTATGTATATACGGCCGTAAGATCGGCCAGGCCGAATCGTTATGTATCCCTTCAACCATGTATTGCGTAGAAACTTCGACTAAAGACTGTCATCCACAATCGAATTACTTGGGCTGTGGTAATACTTAGCCCGATGCAAGGTATCTTAAAACTTTCTTAACATCGTCTTCTAAAATAGGTAACTTAAGTCCATACGTGTTAATTATTGGACACAACGATAAGTCTACAAATAATATACGAAACCGAATATGGACCTTTGCGCGGTAATAGAGAGCCAAGAAATTGAAATGATGGGGGTCGGAAGCAAATAATCAAAATCCTTAAAGGAAAAGGTTCAAATCTTTGAAATCCAAGTTAAACTTTTTTTTGAGTGTAAACTAAACCGATTTGTGCCCGTGTGATTTGAATAAAAATAGTGTAGAGTATCTCATAGTCTCCATCAGTCCGCGAAATTTAACTGTTCCGTACAGGTTTTTCTTACATTGGTCTATTTCCAATGGAGCAAAAACCAACTCCTTTGATGGACCTTGAATTTGCTAAGCCATTAATGACCACACTTGAATTGAATTCATTAAAAAAAAGATTTTTGGTAAAAATTTTTCCAATGGCCCTTTTGTTGGGTAGATTTTTACCTTGGAGCAAATGTTTGTTGTTTGACATTTGTTGTTTGCAGAAAAGTTTATGTACGTTGTGTTTTGTTTTTTTTTCATTCGTGTTTCAAAAACGTTTGCAGGTTTGCAGCTGTTGTCATAAGCAATTAAAAACTTTATTAACGTTTTTTGCGCATTTCTCTCATATTTTTGGGACAATGCTTGAAATTTGCGATAATGAATGTCAATTAAAAAAGATATGAAAAGGATGCAATTTGGTTGTTTTCATTAACAATATCGATACCGTTACTGGGACAAATTTCTCCATGGGGACATAAAGAAATGTTATGAATTCGAAAAAAAAAAAAGAACATTAACAATTGGTAATGTTTCATTAATCTATTTTGCCTTTTCTTTGTAATTTCGAATGAAATTGAAATGACGCATTTACAAAGTTTTTCCCAACACTTATAAAAGTTTTTAATACAGTAATCTTAGTTATAAATACAAAAAAGTTTACAAAAATTCTTGGAGCAATATCATCCTTTTCGAGCATAAACGTCTTTTTATAACCTATGCACCATGGGCATGTTGATGGGGGGGGTATAATAAGTTTGTCATTACTCGTCTTGTTGCATAGTGAAATATCGATTTTCGCAGACTATATATATAAAGGTATATTTTATATATATTTATATACTAATTTTTGATCGGTTGAAATTATACGCAGTTATGGTCCAAGTAGGGAGTTTTTATTTTCTACTCTTAAAAAGGTGTAGACGTTGAAAACGTCAATAAGGGTGATACGGTCCAAAATTTGGTCAATACAAACTTGACGTATTTCTTTCAGATTTTTCATTTAAAACCCCTGAACACCCCTCATGTTTGAATGGTGTGTGTGTGTAGAATTTTATGCTCAACTATTTTGGACTTTGGAATTCCCTCTTCAATTGTCAATAAATGGCCGTCCTAGCAAGAAGAGGCAGCGTAATCAAAATTTTTGCTGCGCGCATCGCGAAAATCGCGAGCAACTTCCGGCACGCAAAAGCAGGCAAAATTGCCTAAAGTTGCCAAATCAATGCGTTACAGAATGTAATTAAAAGTGTTTTGGGAACGTTTGTTCGGCAAGCCAAGGAAGTCTGGATCGGGGGGAAATCGAAACCGGAAAGCCGCTGAGACGAAACAAATGAGTAGTTGCCGGTAGTTTTCAGCGAAACCGCTAAACCTCTCTCTCTGAGATGCCGCAAAAAATAAGCTGGGTGTATCGTCTACAACCGTGCATCGAGCAGAAAAAAAACGATCCGGACTAATACGAACTTACAAGAAGGGTAGTGACTCCAAATCGCGATGAATAAACAAAATACGACGGCCAAAAGCGAGATCGCCGGAGGTCTGTATCACGACGAATGCTGACGAGTATATGACTGCGTGGTAATGGACGACGAAAACCTAGACGTCAAAGCCGACTACAAGCAGCATTCCGCGGGAACAGGAGTTTTATACGGCAAAAAGGAAGGGGAAGGTAGCAGCAAGCACATAAAACTGTGAAAGTTCGCGAAAGAATATGCTGGTTTGGCTAAGCCATCTGTACCGTGTGGCTTTGAAAGCAGCATTTTCCATAGGCTTCCAGGGACTGGTCAACCAAGAAAATTTAACGTGAAAGAGTGTTTGAATAAACGTTCTGCTGCCTTTTTCCTGAAAGAAACCGCGGTTGTTTCCGTAGCTGTTTGGCCGGATTTGGCATCTTGCATTACGGTAAAAGCCGCATGGAGCTGGTACGCCGCCAACAACGTGCAGGTGGTTTCCAAGAACCCTGCCCAAACACGGCCAGAGCTACCGCCCAATTGAGAAATAGCTGGGCTATTGTCAGGCCGGAACGCTAAAAGAAGACGCAATAAAAACTGCTAACGGGGGAGGACGAAGCAGCAAGTTCAAGGAAACTTGGCTTTCTGGCGACGAAGAAAGGTGACAAGGTGGCTGTACACAATCTGATGGCAGGTGTCATAGCGTGAGGCCTCGGCAAATTCGGAATTTGGAAAAGCGAAAGCTAACTGAATAATTTTCCTGAATTTTTACACTAAATTGAACTTGACAAAAGAAATTTAATTTGATTTTTTAAAATAATAACGATTTTTGCACCGATTTACAACGCGTTTTCCCTTGACCAAATTTTGACCGTATACCCTTTATAACAGATTGGCTGAATAAGTCCCCGGTCTTAGCAAAGAAAACACATTTTTTTTCAGGTTTTTTGGCCATCAAAATAAGGCCTCAGTTTCGGGCGAAATCACCTCTTCATTGCAGGCCCTGGGAGCATCCCTTTTGAGGTCTGAGAACAAGAAAAAGTCGCTGGGGGCCAGATCTGGAGAATACGGTGGGTGGGGAAGCAATACGAAGCCCAATTCATGAATTTTTGCCATCGTTCTCAATGACTTATGGCACGGTGCGTTGTCTTGGTGTAACAACACTTGTTATACCCTTCACCACTACTGTGGTACAGGGTATAATAAGTTTGTGCATTTGTATGTAACGCCAAGAATGAGTACTCATAGACCAACCTTTTAGTATACGGATCGGCTTAGAATTATAATTCTGTGTCGAATTTAGCGATGTCCGTCCGTCCTGTGCTGTCTGTCTGTCTGTCTTTGGTGTATGTTTTGTGTGCAAAGAGTACAGCTCGCAGTTTTAGTCCGATGTCCGCCTAAAAATTTGGTATAGGGTCCTGTTTCGGCTCTGTTCACGTAAGTAGGGGTGAATGACTGTCTATTAATATGTCGAGACAACAAATGGTTGGCATCCTACATGCGTGGAACTTGCTGCCCAGCTCCTTAAACTCTTTGGTTTGCCGCCGTTTGCGCGTAGCGCCTAATGACAGTGCGCGCCTGTCAATAAGAAAAGAGTAAAAAAGGAAAAAGTATAGTCAAAGTAAAACCAATTAACTACAGTGCGCGGAGCTTAAAACTAAGAAGATAATTTAATTCGGTTATCGTAAAACGCCAATATATAAAAAAAATCACCGTGCGCAGGGTTATAAGAAACAAGCAGCGATTTGTATATCGTATAATTGTATTTCGTTGCAACTATTATACATACCACCGAAAGTTTAAGACAGCGGCAGCAAATGGAAACAAACGATAGTTCAAGAATTAAGTGTTCAAGGCCTAAAGAATTGAATTCGCGAAACAAAAATCAATAAATATAATAAAAACGTGCTTTCTAGACGAAAATTAAACAAACCCAACGTGTATTTAAACTGTCTCTAGTGCTCCTAAATATAAATTCATAAAATTTGCCCCTACGAGGCTTGTGAACAAATACAAGGAGGTAAGAAGCTCCAGCCATTGGCTTTGGCCGCCACGGAGGTGATCAAACAATACAGTCATCACACCATCCAAGCGGGCAATTATATTTTGCTAGATAAGGCCGGAGAGTTGGGATACAGGCCCTAACATATGGTCCTTCTCGGTTTTGACGAACCTACGGTCAGTAAATTTTGAAAAAAATTTTAATAACCAGGCCAAAGTAATTCGGATTACAGAGGTACGTACAAATATAATTTTTTTTGGAGTGTGGAAAAGAATTTCATATGTGCCCCTGTTGCTGCCCCTATGAAATAAGTTCACATAATTGTTGTTGCATACGCTGCCCTCAATTTTTGGCAATAAGTCCAATAAGAAAAGAAACAAAAAAAAAAAAAAATTATTCATCGAATGTTCTAAGAATATTTTGTAATAAATACAGTGTATATTTGTGGCTGCTTCAATGTGCTATTCTTTGTTGATGCAGGTCATTTCATTTCAAGGGCAAACGTCAACAAATTTTTCTGCTTTCACACAACGCACAAAATACATAGAAAAGCACAGCGCAAGTGATTTTGTTTTTTTGTTACCCGAACCGGGAATATTTTGGTGAACGTTTTCGGCTGTTGCAATTATTTTTGGTGGTTTGTTTTCATACTTTGTTTATGTCTCTTCGTTTGCCTATGATTTGCATTGTGGAATGCAAAGAGAGTCATAGAGATCAGTCAAATGAGATTTGTGTATTCCACTCATAGTGGAATGGTCGATGGTTGGAAAGAAATGTTTGCCGTAGCACCAGTGAAGTGAAACGCAAAAGTCGAAATGTCGAATTAAAATTATTGTCTCTTAAAACAAAAAAAAAAATAATTATTAAGCAGCACTTGTCCAAAAGGACAAGTCAGCGAGTTGCTATATTTGCTTATGCATAAAGTACATACGTACATACATTTAAAATATTTTCTCTGTCTCTTGGCCGACTAACAAAACGAATTTGGGTCCGTTTTGTGAAGAAATATAACTAATAAAGTTTCGCATTAGCATACAGGAGTACGCACACTTTGTAAGGAGTACAGGTCGGCGAATCACTCGCTATTTATTGTCTCAAGGAATATTAACTGTCGCTCAAAAAAAAAAAGGCCTTTACGCAAAAAATAAGTTTGTAATTTTTTTAAACTGTTTTCAATTTTTGTTGAAATATGTAACACTGTGGTGTAAACAAAGCATAACTGGGATTTTGTTTTGCATGCATTTGGTATTGACGTTTGACAAATTAATTATTGGGACAATACGTGATCATTGGGCAGCGCAAGCTAAGCATCATTACGATTTAAGAGAACATAAAGAAAGAAGTATTCTGTCTCAAAGGAAAGCAACATACTTTCATGAAATTGGAAATTGCGTACAGTGGGCTCAATTGTCTCAAATTTGAAAATTTTTCTGTTGTGAATGATGAAATACACTAAAAGAAATTTTTTACAACGGCCTTACAAATATTCAATTAATGGTAAACAATTATATAAATATTAATTATTTTCACCACATCTGACGGATTAGAAAATTATTTGGCCGAATAATTTTGAAAATTTGGTGTAATTTAAATGTCTCTTTGCGGAAATATTTGAATGCGCTGAATTATTAATATACAGTGGGAACGCCAGTCTAAAGTTGAGAATATTGATATTTAATTATCTGAAGTATAAGCGTGAAGAAATACCTAAATTATCGGGGATATAGATAAAACATAATATCCATTAGGTCAACTGAGCTCGAAAATGTCTCAATGAGCAGCAGTGGGCTAAAAACAACATCGAATGCAACATTTTCAATTTTTTTTTGGCAAATATTTTCGCCCAATATCGCCATACATTTTGTTGGGTCAGAGCTTTGTATTTAAATCACGGTTGAAATCCACAATTTTGTTGTCTCACTTCGACAAGTAAATCTACAAAATAACATTTCCGCGCATATAATTAAATAAAATTGCCTCGTACGTTTGTGAAATATTTGGAATTGTATTTAGCAAGAATTCGTTATTGGCATAGAGATATTGCGCGAATTTATTATCAAAAATCAATTTGTTCCTTTTAATTTCGTGAAGATCTTTTGCAGCTGATTTGATTTAAAAATCGGTAATAAATTGGAGCTAAGAGATTTCTTAATATCGGAAATTTGTGATTTTTTGCTTACTCATCACACAGCTGTGCAATATTTTATCTTCTCAAAAGGGAAAGGATTTTTTTATTCGTTATAATCTGTCCTCAATCAAAGATGGGGCTGTTGGAAGAATATCTCATTTTGTGCGATGAGGTCACTACCTATGAACAAAACTTAAAACAATCTGAGGTATTGCAATACAATGAAATGTCGATCGAGGCAGAACAACAAGGAAGCTGCAAAGCATGTATAATGAGTGGAAGGATTTTTTATAGAAAATGTATCACGACGCACAGCTTGTTGAGAAAGAAAGACAAAAGTAACTTTAAAAAAACGAAAAAAGAAGTGAAGTTCAGCCCAAACAGTTACATTCGATGTATGGCTTTCATTTGGGGGGGGGGATTAAATTCAAGTCAAAGATAAGGAATCATGTTTGCGCCCCCCGAATTCAAAAAGACATGGTAGCTCATTTTCTGTCCCGCCGTGTGATACGGGAAAATTTTTCATTGTGACTATTTGAAATTGGCCCAGTTTTAAGGGGATTTATTCACGTGCTATAATATGTGAATAAATAAAAAAATTGAGCGCTGTAGAGAAATTGTCCACGCTTTTTTCCAAAAAACGAGTGGAGAAGCACCGTGAAATAAAATAGACATATCCCATTAAACGTCTGAAAGGTTTTGAAATTGCGTGGGAAAACTTGGGCGTAATCAATTACGCAGAATAAACGCATAGTAATTAAACAAATGGCATTACGAACATTTTTAAATCTGCCTCAGTGTACGCAAAAGAATCTTTCTAGCGTTCTGAAAGAAATTGCAACGCGAAATATAATAATGCCGATATCAGTTCTCAACTATATAAGAATCGACATTGGTTCGTGGGATCCGATATTTATATATCAATGTTCTTCAAAATTGGCCAAAGTTAACAATTGTCTCTGTGGGAGCGTCAGTTGCTCATAAAGACTGAAATACGAAGTGGGAGGAAGACTTGAGTAATAAAAGTTCTAAGCTGAAAGGTTTCATCGCGTTAGAAAGTGTAATCGGACAATTTATTGGCCCACATGACTTCAAAATTCATCTCTGCGCTCAAGCGGCAAAGTATAATAATTTTAGATAAATCTAAAAGTTTTAAAGTATCATCAGCACAAAAGTAAATCCCAGAAATGCAGTTTGTGCAAAGGAAATCAACATGCTTACGTTCCTGTCCAGTTATGAGTATGAACTATAAAAATAGGAATTTCAATTGTAAGACGGGAACAATATTGATATGAATTGTTTGTCCTTGGACACGCATGGCTTTCAGAATGGGCCATAGTTCCAGAAAAACGTGGTTCGCGAAATGTAAATTTAAAACATCATACGCTGTTACACAGGCGCAAATCTGTCCCCCAAGCAGGGAAATAGTAATCAAAATAGTAAATAAATCGAATTCACAAGTTAGCGTCCCTAATAACAATACAATGCCTCAAAGAGTACAGCCCTCAGCTTCACGTCAGGGAACGTTTAGGTGCAGTATCATACAACGGTTTTTAATAAAACGATGTTAGCTACTGCATGGATAACTGTTATTAAAGATGGTATTTCTCATAAAGCCCGAGCGCTAATTGATCCTTGTGCGGATGATTCATTTGTCTCTGAGAGACTTAGAAGAATACTTAAATTATCTACGAAAGCTATTTCTGCCGATATTTTCTGGATTAGGCGGCGAAGCATTTAAACGCAAATGGCACTAAAATTGGCATATTTTACAATCGGTCGGTGTTTGATCGCGAAGCTTTTCCCATTAGAAATAGATGCACTTGTTGTCCCAGATGTAACAGGAAATGTTCCAAACACATTCCTTTGATAATTTTCTGGCTTATCAGCAATTGGCCTAAATTAGATTTTGGCTGACCCCACATTTTTATGTAGCGTCCGGTGTTGATAATCTTCATAGGAGGAAATTTATATGCCAACTAATTTTACTCAATGGAGTACAACACACACGGCCAATTCTTTTCGTTGTGGCACAATGGGCGAAAACGGTCTTTGGATGGATCGTAACTGGCCCAACGTACAATAGGACTTCGATGAAATGTGTCTCGGGTAGGCTCTTTGTACAAAGAGTGCAATAGATGAGCAACTGTCTGCGATTTTTTTGGGAAATCGAAGAAACTTCCAAAGGAAGCAGAATTTCTGAAAAGAAAGATAAAAAATATGTGGAAGACATATAATGCGCTGCCACTGTTAAAACGAGATGTGACGGGAAAGTACACCCGTCGACTTGCCATTCAATATTCTGACCTCAAAAAGTGGGTGCAACTTTTAGTAAATGTCAAACAGATATTGTGGCTCTAAAGTCCAATTCCTACGAAATGAACCAAATCACTGACAACGGAAAGCCTGAAAATTAAGGTTATGTATGATGACGTGATTCAATGAATATTTGGTCTGCTAGACATATGGAACTTGTTTGATTTTTCCAAGGGAGAAAATCTGAACCTTGTTTTTTATCTGCCTCATCATGGCGTATATAAGCCCAAAAGTGTTTCCCACCAATTGAGAGTGGTAATTTTAAATGCCTCATGTACCCTGCGGCGAAAGGGAAAAAAGTCTGAACGACTTATTATATTGTTGGGGCGCAGTCTTGCAGAAAGAACAATAGTGACCCTAATTTTTAAATTGGAGATTGTACAAAATTTGTTTTTAACAGGCGGATTATCACAAGATGTATGCGCGCAAATCTTTGTCAAGCCCCATAAAGCATGCCCCGTAGCCAACGGAATTTTTATATAGATCAAGATCGCAGAAATAGTGAAATTAAGAATTACCAGTTGAGACGGTAAACATTTGGCGTCAATTTGGGCGCCTTATTTGGCCCTACGACTCTGCTCCAATTGGCCGAAGATGAGGAAAAAAGATTTCCACCTAGGGTCAACCGATATTTAAGGAACAATAGTATATTGGAATGACGCGCTGGGCTCGGCGCACATTCTGTCTCTGAGGGCCCTAAGGGCTAGAAAAAGAAATTAGAAGGGAATTCTTTTATCTGGTGGGTTTGAAAACTTCGAAAAGTGGACTTCAAAACAGTAAAGTAATTTTAAAGGGCTTGCCTCGAGACACTCTGTTGAGTGAAAATTTTCTGGATTTTGATGAGAAAAGCTCGGCGAAAACATTGGGAATCAGGTGGAACGCCAAAACTGATATGTTTTATTTTGTCTCAGAAAAAGTTAAAAGACAAATGAAACTTTTACTAAAAGGGAAAAGTTTTTTGTCGGTGATTGCGCGTCTCTTTGACCGCATTGGGTTGGTTATCTGTTCCGGTTATAATTACCGCGAAGATATTTTATGCAACACTAATGCTTGGACGAAATTGAGGTGGATGATTTCCTCAACCAATGTCTCTAATGAAATGGAAGTCATTCAATACAAAAATATGTCGATATTGATCAAATAAATATCCCACGTTGGTAGATATTTCGCGTACCCGAATGCGAAATTGAATTTCACGGATTCTGTGACTTCCTCGGAGCTTGCTTAGTCAGCTGTATTGTACGCGAGGGTAAGTGTTGTGGCCAAGATTCCACACATTAATATTCTTGTCGTCAAAATCAAAGAGTCGCGCGGCAATTAAAAAAACTTTCTCTGCCCAGGCTAGAGGGTGTGTGGAGCTCTAAACTTCTAAGCAGATTGATAAACTTTTTCCTGCGCCTCAATTAAATGTTCGAATGACAGCCTCTCTATTTATGGTCCGACTCAACTATTTTCGTCCTCGGATTGGCTGAAGAAAACCTTTCAAACATACTTGGACAACGGGCTTCGTGGCAAAATAGAGTTGCAAAATTCAAGACAAAGTCGGAGACTGTTGGCGGTCACGTTTCCACTGGTGATAACCCCGCTGACGGCTAAGCCAACCCGGGGGGCGACATCCTTCAAGAAGTTGAAGGATCATACACTTTGGTGGTCGGGACCACCATGGTTAAAAAGAAGAAGGATCGGTTTTTGGCCTTCGAAGACGCGAAACCAATTCCTGATACGAATCTAGAAGCCAAGCCCAACAAAGGTTTTCATTTAGCTAGGTCAGCAGATTTTTCGAGGATATACTGAGGGCGATTTTCTTGGCCTCCCACTCAGGGCGATTCACGTCAATGCGCCTAATATGTTTAGATTTTTCATGCTACTCGTCGCTGCTCTAAAGGAGAGGCCAAAGTCAGCACTGTCGTCCTAACATCGACTGAAATTGGCATTTGCGAGAAATCGTTTAATTTTCTGTCTCAAAAGATTGAAATTTCCTCAAGAACACTGTTCTTTGTCCCAAAGGAATAAGCCCATTGGACGTCCAAAAGTCCAGCTATTAACTCCCTTACCCCGTTTCTGCGATAAGGATAAAACTCATTCGAGCGCAATGGGCCGACATAGGTTCCCACTCTGTCGACTATCATACAGTGAACGACATCCAGTAATTCTGTCTCCTAAAAGACAGTTTTGGCCAAACTTCTTACCGTACGCTTTATCCGATAAACTGACTCTGCATTGGAGGTCCTCACTAATGGCTAGGCGACAATACGTCTTGAGTGTTTGGAATTTTTACGAGCAAAAAAACTTGAATCAGATGCTTGTTTCATAAACGTAAGGAAAATGTGCGTACTGGCACAAGCTATGCAAGGCCAAATTATGGCGGCTCTAGCCCCTGAACGGACCACATTTAGCCGCCCATTTACAAATACGTCGGCGTGTGGGACTTTGCGGTCCATTTGACCTGAAGAATTTTCCTCTGGTCGTGGATGCCGCATTTCCCAAATGCTAGCATAATGCCTTTTTGTCTGTTTGCTTCGACGAAAGGCCAAATTCATGCATTTGAGGTTGTGGAGTGATTTGTCCTACCCAAGCTTTTCAAATGGCTGCATTAATACGATTTTGTCTCACGTCCGCGAGGCTGTCCTAACAAAATTTAATTCCGACAAGGTCGTAATTTTGTGGGAGCTGCCGCGAGAAATAAAAAGCAAAATTTGGTAAATTGTCCCTTGTCGGTAGCTGAAGTCCTGAAGCAGCTGTTCGTTATGGCCACCAAGTTGGAGTGGCTATTTCATCCCTGCCTCTGCAACCCTTCACCATGGGAGGGCTGTGGGAGGCCGGCGTAAAAAAAGTTGTAAGACCGGGCATTTAAAAGAAAATTTCAGGGTCCAAATACGCCACACATTTGAAGAAATTTAGTAACTATAACTGGCCTCGAATTTGAATCCATGTCTCATTCACGGCCGCTTACTCCAATGTCGGATAGTCAAGAAGATTTCCTCCGTATTGACCCCAAAGGGGACATTTCTTGGTTGTCATGCTCTAACTGTCTCCTGCTGAAGCCTGAAAAAAATTAACGAAAAACATGTCTCTTTTGAATCGTTGGCGCAGACTTAAAAATTATCCAAACAGGATTTTTTGTCGTCGGTGGAAATCGACTAATCTCAAAGATTGAATAAAAAGGAAATAAGTGGCTACGCCTTCAGAAAGCCTTAATTAGAGAAATATGGTCGTGTTTG
>PGFW01048518.1:23685-34931 GCA_003123925.1 Haematobia irritans | reverse complement strand
TAAATTTGGCAAAATCTATAGAAATAAAATGATAATTTTCGATAGAAATCATTGACACCCATTTTTTCTCTAGAGAAATAAAGTTGAAATTTTCTATAGAAATAAATTTTAAATTATTTGCATTAGCAATTTTGAAAAATTTTAGCAACATTTTCTGAAAATTTGTCAAATTATTTCTGTAAGAAAATTTTCTCGAAATTTTATTTCCGTGGAAATTTTGTAAATTATTCATTGAAATTTCAAAATTATTCTATAGAAAATTGTAAAAATTTATTTCTATTGAATTGTTTTAGAATTAGTGTCAAATTTTATCTAATAGAAAATTTTCTCAAAATTTTATTATATAAAATTTGTCAAAATTTAAATCTATAGAACTTGTCAAATTTATTCTATAGAAAATGTTCCGAAAATTTATTTCTGTGGAATTGTCAAAATTTTATTCATAGAAAATTGAAAAATCATTTAGAAAATTTTGCAAAATTATAATCCCTATGAAATGTCAAAATTTATTTCTATAGAAAATTGTAAAAGATTATTTCTATTGAATTTTGTAAGAATTTTCAAATTTTATTCTATAGAAATTTTGTCAAAATTATTTCTTGAATTTTATCAAAATTTATTTTATAGAAAATTTTACAAATTTATTTCTACTAAGAATTTATCAAAATTTTATTCCTATAGAAGTATTTGTCCAAACTTTATTCATAGAAAATGTTTCTCCGAATTATTTCTGTGAATTTTGGTCAATAAAATTTTATTTCTATGAAGTTTTGGTAAATTTATTCTATTGAATTTGTTAAGAATGTTGTCAAAATTATTTCGTATGAAATGATTCTAAGAAAATTTGTCAAAATATTATATATAGAAAATGTCAAATTTTATTTTTATGAAATTCGCGGAAATTTATCTGGAAGATTGCCAATTTTAAGTTCTGTGGAAATTTGTCAAATTTTATTCTATAGAAAATTTTGCCAAAATTCATTTTTGAAAATGTTAAATGTATCCCTAAAATTTGCCAAAAAATTTCATTCATAAAAAATTTGTCAAAATTATTCTTATAGAAAAGTGTCAAAAATTTTATTTCTATAGAAAATGTTCTTCGGAAGTTATTTCTGTGGAGATTTTGTCAAACTTTTTTCTCTAGAAAATTTACCAAAAATTATTTCCATAGAAAATTTTACCAAAATATTCCATAGAATTTACAATTTTATTCATAGATTAATACCAAAATTTATTCTATACGAGTTTTTTTTTTTTTTTAAAAATTTATTGCATACAAAATTTTGAAGATGCCTCTTAAGTGGAGAGAAGTATTTTGCAAAATCTACCATTTTGTAGAATTCAACCAAACGTGGCATCCGTGTAGAAACATCATTTTTGGAAATTTTCTTAATAGAATACTCATATTGTAAAACCACACTCACTGTTCATTAAAGACCATCCAGTTTTTTTGCCATTTCAAATCACAAAAGCGCTTTATCAGTTTAGAACATTTTCCCGGAGGACAGCAAATAATAATTAATAGCAAGAATTACTTCAATATAGCTTTACGTGAGGCATTTTTTAAAAAGCTTTAAAATGCCAGTAAACAGAAAGTAAATTGGCTCTCGCTTCCCTCCTGGTTATTTAACTGAAAAATTTCAGCAAGTTTAAGTTCTAAACTGCATACACCCATAGAAGAAATAATGAACGCGTGGTCATTCGAAACGATCCGTTCATGAAAGTGAATCACCACACATGGTTGTCAACTGAGAACAGATGGGGTCATCCGAAACGTAATGACAAACCAATTAAATTAACGTGTCCAGACAAACCACGTCAATTAACGTATGGTTACGATTTATAAACAAAATAAAAAAAAAATTGCTACCGTGACTCGAACCTGTGGTTGCCTACAACGAACGCGTTAAGCAGTCGCCTTAGCAACATTAACACCACGGCGGAGTCTACAAGTCTAACGAATTAAATTAAAAAACTTTCAATGGCAAGAAAAACGACTGCCGTCATCGAAAGTCGTGAAACGCCGTGGAGAAATCCGCTGAACAAATTTCCGTTTTGATTGTTTGTGAACGTTTCCGTTCATTTTGACAACGTCCGTTCCCCATTGTGAAAACGTATGTTCTATTAGTGAGAGTTATATGGCAATATTAGTGATAATGCCATAAACAGGTTAATAGCTCGTTTGCTAAACGTAGCGCCAAGGAACCATCTTGAAATGGGGGATTAAAAGATTTAAAAAGAAAGCTAATCAAATGTATGGTCAACAGTTTCCTGTCCAATGAACCTAAGACCCTGTGAAAATATCATCATAAATAAGCCCGCATAATATTTGGAGAAAACGTTCGGTTGTTTACACATGTCCATGGGGTGACTATTTCATGCTAGTAATACTTGATAAGATTCAAAGTTCCACCGATTTTTACTAGGTACAAACATAGTTCTAACATCCATTTTGGTGTCCAAATGTTAAAAAGAAAGCGTTCATTAATAAAAGAAACTGGCTATAGAGTCTAAAAGTCCAATTCCCCTATGTTCTGTTAATTTACGGAAAAATCGGTGAGGTATAACACGGCTTGTTTAAGTCCGGATTAATACTCGGACGATGAGATAGGCTAAAGTACTACGTACTAGTATTGAAACCAAAGCACATTATGGGCGCCCGACTTTTAAACCTCCTAAATGAAATTCTGCATTAAAATAGTAAATACAATCTGGCTTGCCAGCCAAATAAATCTCGGCTACTTGGATAAATCAAACGTGGGGCCCCAAACTCTAGATCTCTAGCAGACGCTAAGAGAGTGACTTTCTGGAAATATTTTCAATCTCTCCGTATCCTTATAAATGTCACAATATGAAAAAACCAATAGTAAGCAGTGTCCGACCCGTGAGAAGGACAAGGCATACATGCGAAGCAACCATTAATGGGCCCTCCCAGGCATAGAATGGCGCCCGAGCATAAATTTCTCTAAAGACGATAAAATCCCTGAGCTTTAAATTTAATATCACTCCAGTTAGAGGCTGGCCCACTTCCAACCTTAGCAAGCTCAAGCCTGTTTTGTTTTTTTTTTTTGGGCAGGATAAAGACGCTCAAAAAAAAGTTTATGTGTTAGTATATTAATAAATTTTTACCAAATGAAAGGCAGTAGAAGTTAACAACTTTGAAACTATTTTAAAATTCCAAGATTTGATTAAAAGAGGGCACCTGGCGCTAAAGAGATTGTGTTTAATTCTGATCCCTGGAAAGAAAATGTAGATTTAATTTTAGAAATTGTTTATCTAACTGATATTAATTTTTTATTTTCTAGTATTAGATAAATTTTGAATAAAAAATGGATTGCAAGAATTTTAAGAATTAATTTACGTCGATCAAATCTGGTATTTTTGTCGATGGAAAGGCAGAATTAAGTTTGTCTAATTCGAAAAGGTTTATTAATCTTGTTTTAATAGTCATTAAATTGAACTGAAATAAAAATAAGACTAAATTTAGTTCATGACTGTTGCTGCATGGGATGAGGCCTTCCAAATAAGTCGAGTCAAAAATGAAAAGGATTGATGTCTGTGTGACGAAAAATAGAGGAGGTCTGATTCCGAAGGGAAGAGAGATTGAAGTAACAAAATCTCTTTAGCGCCAAGGTGGCCCTATTTTAATCAATATCTTATGGGGTGGGGGGAAATATTGTTGAAGTAGTTCAAATTGAGAATTCTATGCTTCATTTGGTAAAAGATTTTTTAATTTAACTAAACCATAAACTTTTTTTTGAGCGTTACCTGTGTATGTCCCCAAAAAAAAAACAAACAGGGTTGCTTAGAGTCTTGAATGTGGGCCACAGCCTTCTAACGTGGATGAATATTAAATTAAAGCTCAGGACTTATCGTTTAGAGAAATTAGCTCGTGGCGCCATATGATCGAGGCTTTTAATGTTGCTTCGCATGTGCCTTGTCCTTGCAAACCGGGTTGGACCAAATGTTAGATCATCTGTTTTTATAGTGGATTTATATTAAGGATACGAAGGATTAGTAATATTTTCCAGAAAGCACGCTCATGTAGGTAGTGCTGAGAGATTGAGGTGGCCACGTGTTGGTTAAGCCCAAGTAAAGCCCAGAGACTTATTGGCTGGCAGCCAGATTGTAAACAAGATTAATGCAGAATTTCATTTAGGAGAGTTAAAATCGGCGCGCATAAGTGCGTGTTCAAAATACTAGTAATTGCCTTATTCATCGTCCGATTAGTAATTAATCGAGTTAAACAGCGGTTAATACACTCACCGAATTCCCGATAAAATAATAACAAGACATGGGGAAATTTTCTAAGACTTATAGCACAGTTTCTTTTATAATGAACGCTGTTTCTTTAAACATTCGACACAAATGGCATGTTAAACAAGTGGAAACCTAGAAAAAATCGGGACCTTTGCAATATAACGTATTACTAAGCAGAAGATAAGTGACCCATGAAACATATTAGATCAACAAACCGATTTTCCAAATATTTAATGCGAACTTTATTGAGAGTAGTTCCAAGGGTCTTAAGTCACGGACAGGAGAACTGTATGACCAGACATTGAAGCTTTACTTTAAATACTTTAACCCCATTTTCAAAGATGGTCCCTTGGCGCACGTTACAACGAGCTATTAACCTGAGTATTTATGGACATTATCACTAATATGCCTATATATTCCAAACAAAGAAAAAAATTACGGTTCACAATGGTGAACGGACCGTTGTCAAAAGAACACGAAACGTTCACCAAAAAATCAAAAACGGAATGTCACGATTCGCCACGGCGTTCCACGATTTTTCATGAACGCCAGTCATTCTTGGCCATGAAAAGTTTAAAATAACGTTAGACGTTGTTATGGCACTCCGCCGTTGTGTAAATGTGCTAAGGCGACTGTTAACGCGGTATCGTGTAGGCAACACAGTTCGAGTCACGGTCGAAAAATATTTTGTTTTAATTTGTTTATAAATTCCGTAACCATTAACGTAATGAACGCTGTTTTTGCTGACAACCGTATGGTGTCATTTAGTGCGATGAACGCCCATCATGTTCTCAGGTTTGACAACACAATGTTGGTGATCACTCATGGAACGATCGTTCGAAATGACCACGGCAGTTCATGATTTTTCTATGGTGTAATGCCATTAGGAACTGTAACTGCTGAAGAATTTTCAGTTAAAGATACCAAGGGGAAGGGGAGAGCCAATTTGTACTTTCTGTTACTGCATTTAAAGCTATAAAAAATGCCACAAGTAATAGCTAATGAGTAAATTCTTGGCTATATTATTTTGCTGCCCTCGGACAAAATGTTTAACTGTCATAAGGGCGCTTTAGTTGATTGAAATGCCCTAAAAAAAACTGATGGTTCCAATGAACAGTTGAGTGTTGGGTATAAACAAATGAGTATTATTAAAAAATTTCCAAAAATATTCTAGCCACGGAAGCCACAGTTGGTAGAATTCTAACAAAATGGTAAAATTTTTGCAAAATATCTCGCTCTCCAACCTTAAGAGGCATTTCACAAAATGAATAGCAATAAATTAAAAAAAAAAAAAAAAACTCTATAGATAAAATGGTAAATTCTATGAAATAAATTTTTGTAAAATTTCTATGGACACATAAATTGGATAATTTCATGGAAATAAAATTTGGTAAATTTTTCTAGAGAAAAAAAAGTTTGACAAATCTTCCACAAGAAATAAATTCCGAGAACATTTATAGAAATAAAATTTGACCAAACAATTTTCTATAGAAAATTTACAAAATTTTTATGGAAAGACAATTTGCAAAATTAGAAATACCCAATTTTCAAATTTCAAAATGAAAGATTTTGCAAAATCATAGAAAAAATTTGACAAAATCTCCAACAGAAATAAAATATGACAAAATCTCCACAAAAAAATCCGCGACATTTTTCTATTACATAAAAAATTATTGACAAATTTCTGAACTCAGAATTGAACATACAATTTCTCATAGAAAATACTTACTAATAGTAAAAATCTTTTGGACAACAACTTTTCTTAAACAAATTCATAGCCAAATAGATATGTTGCAATTTTTAACAAAATTCCTATAGAATAAAATTCTTGACAAAATCTACAGAAATAAAATCGAGAACATTTTATTAGAAATAAAGTTTGACAAAGTCCTCTATAGGAATAGAAATTGATAAAATTCTATAGAAAGAATTGAAAAATTTTTAAACATAGAATTTGAAAAATTATGTTAATGAAATTCTAAAAAAATTTGACAAACTTTCTATGAAATAAATTTTGATAAAATTGTCTACCAAAATTCAATAGAAATAAAATTTTCATTCATGCATAGACAAAATTTTCTATAGAAAATAATCCTGACAAAATTTCTATAGGAACTAATTTTGACAAAATTTCTATAGAAGGAAATTTTAAAAAATTTCATAAGAGAATAAAAATGTTTCGAAAAATTTCATAATTTCGAAATTTTATAGAAATAAAATTTGACAAAGTTTCTAAATAAATTGACAAAATTTTTATAGAAAATAAAATTATTGAGAAAAGTCTTATTAGAAAATAAATTTTGACAGACAATTTTCTAAAACAATTCAATTACGAAATAAAATTTTCAAAATTTCTATAATAATAAAATTTTGACAAAACTTTCTATAACTAATAAATTGACAAAATTGCCACCAGAAATCAAGAATTTGAGAAAGATTTTCTAGCAGAAATAAAATTTGAACAAAATTTTCTATAGAAATAAAATGTTGCTAAATTTTGCAAAATTGCTATGGAATTCTTAGAATTTATTCTTATAGACAAATTTGTGTCAACATTGTTATTTCTCTAGAAAATGTTGCTCAAAATTTATTTCATCGAAAATTTTTACAACATTAAATTTCTATAAAAATTTTTGCCAATTTTATTGCACATAGAAAGTTTTGCCAAAATTAGATTTTTTTTGCTAGTTTGGTAGAATTTTCTCCTAATTTTGGTAAATTATTTTGGCTTGATGAAACCATGGTTCTAGCCCTTTTTAAGCCTCAATAAGAGATCTCATAATCATGGTATTAATTTTGTTAAACTTCCAACTTTTGTTCTTATACTTTTCATCTTCTCAACAAAATTTTTTTCTACGGAAATGTAAAAAAATATTTTTCTGTAAACATTTATTTAATATGCACAAATCGTTATAGTTTCTATTCAATTACCATTAAATAGTATTTGCTTAAATAATGATTCTTACTTATTAAGCATCACAGATTAGGAATATGCCCCACTGTTATGTATGCTTTCATATCAAACATATGAGAAACTGAACATTTTCATTTTTTTGATTCTTCGTTTGGTGTACTTTTTCGGTGTGAAGAGAGAGAGACGAGATTCTCTCCCATCAATAATATTGGGCTGTTCGTTTTTCTGTAAATACAACATATACCTGTATGATACTGTTTACATTTGCAGTGTTGTTTTGTTGTCAGTATGTTGAGTTGTTTTTGTCTTTGGTTGATTTTATAGCGTCATAAAAAATTTTCCCACTTCTGACAGTTCTCGCACGGCTATTCATAGAATAATTACAATATAGTTGTTGTTGTCATTTTTGTTTGTTTCGGCAAATTTCTCCTTTCTTTTTTATCACGATTTTGATTTGCTAATTTTTTTGTTTCTTTGTTAGTTAACTAAAAAGCTAAGAAGGCAAAACAATAAAACTCTACAGAAGGGAAATTAAGCTCCTATCACATATGGGTGTCATATAAAAATACAGTACAGAGCGAGAGTGAGGAGCAAGATCTGACATCATGAAGATTTCTGTCATCAGAAGTCTTAATCGAGTTTATTGTTGTAAATACACATATACTGTATATATTGTTTACATTTGATGTTGTTTTATTGTAGGTATGTTGAGTTGTTTTTGTTCTTTTGGTTTATTTTATAGACGTCATAAAAAATTATTTTCCACTTTGACATTTCGCAACGGTATTCATAATAATAATTAAATATAGTTGTTGTTGTTCATTTTTGTTTGTTTTCGGTAAATTTTCCTTTCTTTTTTTACGATTTTGATTTTTGCTAATTTTTTTTTTTGTTTCTTTTGTTATTTAACTAAAAAGCTAAAGAAAAGCAAAACAATATAATTTAAGAGGGAAATTATAGTCTATCCATATGGGTTTGTCATATAGAAAATACAGTACAGAGCGAGAGTGACAAATCGTTCAAATATGAGCGGAAAATAATTAAAATCTCGTACCAACACAGTTTTCACACTCACAATTAAATTAAAATAAATATCCACCCAAAAAAATCCATACAAAGAATTGAAATTTTTTATATGAATTAAAATAACTTCAATTTTGCCCATATCTCCTTATATACATTATTTGCGTCCCTAAGAGCAAGAAATAGGAACATCATGTATATTACGTGGACACACACTCAAATAAGTGATAAAAGTCACTACGGCATATTCACAAATATAAAAATAATTGAAATTTTTATATGAAAAACTAGAAATACTTGAATATCCTCATTATATCATTTTCCTATACCTGTATTGTTCTTTCATTCGTGTGGAAGCGAAAAAAATTTTCTATACTTCACACATCAACTAAATAATTGTGCTGTTGTTATTGTTGTAAATACACATATATCAATGTATACCCCAAAAAATGAAAAATTCCACCCCAATAACCTAAACATATAAATTATTAGTTGAGATAACTTTTCTATTGTGCCCATGAAGTCTATCTCTTAGAGAATTTTCTGCCTATCTTTTGGTTTAATTGTAGCTGAAAATATGAAGACTCTTAATCGTGTATCAACAAACAAAAACCTTATAATAAACTTCAAAAATAATCCTCTCTCATATGAACCTTATCAATACAGTCTATACACAGGTTAATTTATATGTAAACATAAATAAAAACTTATACTTTTTATGCACATTACTTACCTTAAAAGCCGTCCTAGAGTGAGATAAGGACTGTTTTGAGATTGTTCATTTTCTTATGGAGCCTTTGATCCTTCGCGCCAATAAAAAACTTGTACACCACATTATCTCACACCTATATTAACAGACCTATAAAATTTAATTGCGAATAAATTATTATTAATTTTTTTGTTATTCATTCTTTTTCAACATAATATAATCCTAAATAGCTAGCAGAGAAATCATGACAAAAACAATATAAGAGCGAAAATGTACTTTAATTTCAGAAGACCGGGAACAACTCCCAAGTACTAATCAACATTTGAAATAATGAGGTTTTTCAGCCAGATACATCAATAAAGAATTAATAAAATTTTTATATAGACCAGTACAAACTCGTTAGCTGTATGCCGTGACACTAAAATCTCTAACGTTAACATTATATAACAATCTTCACCAAAAAAAATTCAGGAAATGACTTTTTTATTCTCAAACTTCGTGACCTAACACAAGCCTACACAAATTTAAAATAATAAATTCCACACAACAATTAACATAAAATTTAAAATTGATTCGATTCAATAATTTTTTTTTAATATAATGAAAAAACAAAATCTCTAATTGCCTATCAAAAATTCTCTAATATAGAAAATTATGCTCAAAAAGAGCGAAATAAACTTTATATTTTTACTTGCGTTCGAAACCACTTCAGCTCCGTAAAGACTTAAATAATAATGAAAAATTCCAACCCAAATATATGCACTATACAATCAATAATTTGACATTTTTATATGAAAAACTTCTTTTGCTCCAATATCTCCCTTAAATTTTCGTATCTAAAAAGACCATATATAAAAGTACAATTAAAATTCATAGACCTTGGATCAATTAAAATTCCACTGATCTCCAAATTTGAAAATATAATTGATAATATTGAGCCAGCCCATAAAATCTAAAAAAATTGAAACATTACTTATATTATTGAATAACTTCTTCTATTCTACCAACATAACACACCACTCATTCAATTAAAATAAAATTGCGTCTACTAAGCGATGAGAGTGATCTTTGTAATTCGTTGAACCTTTTCTAAATGACACAACCCAACAATCTAAACAAAATCATGAAAACATCACACAAAACCTAAAAAAAGCTTTTGAAATATTCTTAGTATTAAAATGATAAAACTATACTATTATGCCATATAATCTCCTTAAATAATAACATCCTATAAGAAGCTGAAGACATTTAAATTTCGTTGTACCATCTTCTTTTAAATAAAAACCTACTATAAACAGATAGAGATTACTTAGCCATTTGCAATATTGTAGCATTAATATAAAATGAAACAAACCTACCCCCCACAACTATAAACCTACAAAAAGAATTTGACATTTTTATAGAAAAGAATCTTTACTTTAATAATAAGTAGCGCATGAGGTGCGGGCGCTAGAAAATAAAATTAGTCTTCCTTAATGACGATTTCGTACATAGACTTTACCAGAGATTACCTTGCATCACACACGAACATAATCTATAAAAATCAATCACCTCTAGGAGAAACCTAAAAAAAAATTGATAATGTTTATATAGAAAGAGACTTGCCTTATGTAATACACCATACCTCAACATTAAAGAACGGCACTACGATTCCGCGTGAAAAGGACAATTAGAAAGATGCATTGCCACCCGAGATCCAATATAAATTATGAATAAATCCACCCAATTAAACCTATCCTCAACAAATCGTTTTTTTTATATCCTCTTGTAATGTGTTTTGTTGTTGTGTGTTTTTTTTTTTTTTTTTTTTTTTTTGTGGACAAGAGTATGTAGATTTGTGTGTTGTTTTTGTTATTCTCCACTGTTGTCTGGTGGATAGTAGGTGGGTCAAATAGAATTAGAAATGGGAGAGAAGTTTTTTTGTTTGCCGGGAGAGATGAATAAAAGGATTTTGAGTGGTTGGGGGGGAGTATGATCAGTTTAATTTTTAGGGCATGAGCTAATACTAAATGATTACATGTGTTTTCCTTTTTCGTTTTGTTTTAAGGGTTGTCACAATTGAAACTCCACTACAACAACAATTGGTTGTTCTTACATATTACAAAACAACAAATAAAATTTCACAATACACGTATATAGAGATAGATTTGTTAGAGATAGAGAGAGATAGAGAGAAATACATACATACAAGATTTTTAACACAAAAACACTCTAAATTATATTTAAATACGTTTTCAATGTTCACAGCTCTGGGAACAAAATTCTTGTCGTTTGGGGGATAGAAGGGACTCTTTGCTTTTTTTTAATTGGCCTCTCATTTTCCAAAATACCCGTGATTCA
>PGFW01048495.1:15216-26941 GCA_003123925.1 Haematobia irritans | reverse complement strand
TCGTGTGCAGCTTTCAACTCGTATACACCCCGATGTGTGTTGTGTCCGTCGAGTTATGCTGACACACTGGATGAAAACATTCGGCTCCATCACACCACTCCTGGAGTCCAATCGATCGAGTCGGCTGAGGGACAGCGCACCGGTGAACCGGTCTCCCGAAGTCGTGGCAAAGACTCAAAAAGTCCCCTGGTAAATAATGCCTCGTTTTTGGATGGCATGGGAACAATTTTTAATCGATTATCTTGAGAGAGGGAATAAAACCATCAACCAGTGACGTATATATATGGTCGATTATTGGAGCGTTTGAAGGTCGAAAGCGCGCGCAAAACGGCCCCCATTATGAAGAAGAAAAAGATATTGTTCCACCAAGACAACGTGCACCGTGCCACAAACGTCATTGAGAACGACGAAAAATTCATGAATTGGGCTACGAATAGTTTCCCCATCCACCGTATCTTCCCAGATCTTGCGCCCCCCAGCGGACTGTTTTCTTGTTCATCAGACCTCGAAAGGATGATCGCAGGAAAAAATTTTGGCCTGCAATGAAAGCACTGATCGCCGAACCTGAGCCTATTTTGAGACAAAACCGAAGGAGTACTACCGAAATGTATCAAAATTGGTAGTAGCAGGTCGTTATATCGTTGACATCGCTCTTGAAGTTGATTTTTGAATATAAAAAACCATTTTGACAAAAAAATGTGTTTCTTTGTTAGACGCGGACTGGCAGCCCGATATTTAGGCTCACTGTAGACTCTTTAGTCCATTCTCGGCTGATACCACATGTGCGTGAAACTTGGGAGATTGTATAGTGTTCGTGCAACAACACTGACAATATGGCCCCATCCTAAACTTAAACCGCCACACTTGATATGTTTAGCGTTTTGAAGACGTCAAACGTCCTGATATTCTGCTATAACGGGGTCGTGCGCCATAGACCTGGCGAATTTGCAAAAACTATTGGCAAAGCGAGATAATGCACTACTGCCATGAGCTGTCATGATGCAGAAGAAAGAGATCAATTAAACGCTCTTGGTGCAGTTGCCTTGCATTTTGTGATAAGTTCGTGCCTTTAGAACGAACTTCCAAATTTTGCTGCGGTACTTTGAGTCAAGCTTTTTTCTTTTTATCCAACAGAACGGACTTCGCTATATCCGGCAAACAACTTGGTCTAGCAGACTCAGAAACTGCTATACGATTGTCAGTGCCGTCGCCTTCAAGAAAGCACTATTGTCGGATTGTTGTTACAAGGGCAGATGGACCAAAGATCGGTATAACCCCATGAAAAACATATGATGCTTCTTTCTCTGTTCCAATTAATGGACGTGATATATCCTACTAAATGTTTCACATGGATTCATTTAGTCAACAAAGAAAAACAAGCTCCAAGGCCATGTTCAGCAGACAAATGTTTGGTCCCCCGTATGGTAGCTGTTATTGTTCTTTGACCTGCTACTTCAAACCGGCTGTCTATACCTGAGGGTCCCGTATATTGACCGTTTTCATCCCTTGTATAATAATTCGACATCCAATTATATAACTTTCCCTGAAGAACGCACGGTATAAGGTGGGTGGCGCATCACTTAGGAATAAATTTTTATTGGACAAAATTTTCAATACGAAATTAAAATTTTCGGCAATAGTTTTTCCTAATAGAATAAATTTTGACAATTTTTCTATAGAAATAAAATTGCGCAAAAAACTTTGATATAGGAATAATTGCTGTGACAAAAATTCTAAATTAAAATTTTGACAAATTTTCTATTAAAAATTTAACATTTTTGACAAAATTGTCTTACAGGATATCAATATAGTTGACAATCATAATTTTTCTTTCATAGAATTTACATTTTTTAGAAACTATCAATTGTGACAAGAATTTGTCTATTAAAATATAAATGTTTTTACAATATGATTTTCTTGGGCATGGACAGATATGCCAAGTCTTTAATTTTTTTACAAAAATTTTGTCTATGTGAATATAAAATTTTGACGAAATTTCTATAGAATAAAATTTTGAAACAACAATGTTCTATAGAACAGTAAAAATTATAATTTGTCGTCTAACTTCCACTCTTGACTAAGAAGGCTTACTTACAACATTATTCTATAGAAATAAAACAAAATTCAATATGAAAACAAATTTCGTTAAAAATAGAGAATTAACAATAAATTTCATATATAAAAATTTTTTGACAATAATTTAGATATTTGGTGCCTTCCGTGTCCTCCGATAATAAATGGCACGAATCTGTTAACACCTAAAAAAGTATGTGCAAAAAAAATGTCCATCTTACTAAAGCCATAAAATATTCCTTCAAAATACTAAAAAAGAATAGCAATAGGAGGCATTTTCTTTAGGGAAGTCACAAAACAATTGCCATTAAACATTTGTTGTCGCTTCAATTTTTTCCGGGAATATGCGTCGGAATTAAATGAATATTTCATCGCGATCACATTGTATCCCTTTGCCACTAAACTTTACAATTCTGCCTCATAGGAAGAAAAAAACTTACATAATTTTTGTAAGGCGCCAATTTCAGGCGCAATTTCCATTACTAAAATCAACAGCATTTTATCCTTGAAACTGATAATAAGCTTATTTTCTCTACTCTGAGACACCTCTTTTGTTCACGCGGATCCTCTACTGTTATCTCTTTGATAATTGTCTATGAGGCTGTGGGTCCTTTCGTCCGCAATGTGACTATGGGAGCGCTTCATAGGCCAACTCTCCGTCTTCCAAGAGGAGGCAGAATGGCTAATAGAACAAATGGGTCTATCCAATGTTGAATGGAAATACAAGAATATTAGTCACCATGTTCTGACTTGTGGGGCGTAACACTGGAACGCCCGGTGGCGTTCTTCTTTTTCCGTTTGTCTCATTCATTTCTTTTGTTTATTGTGTCGCTGCCTAATATTTCTCACTCGCGTTTACTCCTGTCAAATCCACCTTGACCAGTGTATTGTTGATATTCAATGTCTCTGTTCACACAATAAACTAGAGCAAAGATTAAAAATACCATTTCAGTTGTTGAATAACTGAACTATGGAACATGACTCGAAAGCTCACATTTTGGCAAAGCGCAAGGACTCAAGCCGAATAGAAAACAAGCAAGCGAAGTCACACAGAGAGCGAATAAACGAACAGGCTCAAACTATAACAATAATTGGACCCATACACACAATAATTTCACCGATGTACTAAAGCATGACACGTATTTTATGCTCGTTTTTTAGGCTGGTGTTTTTCTTCAGCTGCTGCTGCCAAAATGTTTGTGTTGTTTTTTTTTTTGTTTATATTTCCCGCAAATAATAATTTCTTATTAATACCCAATTCCCAAAATTACTCGGCTTCAGAACAAATTTTATTGTCCAATTAAATTGGGCAAACAGAAAATTATATATTGATTATGCAAGAGACAGCGACAGTAGAGGTAAGTGGGTGGCATATACACCAAGCCCCTGATAAATCGCTGACAAAAGAAAATCCCTGCGAAAATTAAAAAGACACCATCGTTAGCACGCATAGCGCTTAAATCACCACCATCACCATCAATTTTGCTAAAGCCAAATACTGTTGCCTACCTTCAGGCTTTTATAGCTAAAATATAAATCATTATTTTGTTCTTTTTTTTTGGGATTTTCTTATTTTTGTTTTTTCATTGGAATTTCGTTTCAAAGCCACAATATATTATTGGCATGACACAACACCTTAAATTGCGATATTAGTACAGCAAATATCTTTTGAACATCGTAAAACAGGTGTTGGATGTATCTAAGGTCAGCGAAATGAGTATAGAAAAAAAAAATAATCAAAAAGCACATTATTAAAGTCAAATGACTTGAATTTAAATTATGTTAGAAAAGTGATGGCTGCGGTTCAGGAGATGATAAAGTGTTAGAAAAAGATTAAAGCATGTCAACTTTGTTAAATGCCCAATCACAAAACGCTCGAAATCTACTAAAACGGATTTTGGAAACCCTTTCCATAAGGAAATGACAGTTGAAAATCTAAAGAATATAATGTTAATAGAATAATATATTTTCTATTAGTTTTATTTAACAAAACTCTATGCAAAATTACAATTTCCTATAAACTTAAAGGTTAGTTTGTCTTACACTGACACATAATATAGAGGTCTAAGAATTGCAAATTCTTCGATTGAATAATTTTTAAAAATCCTAGAGCCAGTGTTCGCCAGGATTTTTTTTAACATATTTTGGGGTTTACACAACGCAACGTCAACTATGCTTAGGAGTGCTCTAAAAGGGAGATTTGTGTTTTTTTCAACATTGGAAACGGAAAGCCCAAATATAAAGCCCGATAATATAGAATAGTACACCCAAAATGATATGCAACAAAATTTTATTTATATAGATTTTTTTGTCAAACTTTTATTTCTATAGGCTAATGCAATATTTGTGACTTGAAATATTTATATCCTACTAGATTAAATTTTGTCAGTTTAATTTATTTATGCAGGAATTTTCCTGTGTGTTAAAAAATTTTTAGTTTCTGTTAGAAATAATTTTGTGTAAAATTTTATTTCATATAGAAAATTGTACAAAATTATTTTCTTATAGAGGCAAAATATTTTGCTGATACTCTCCTCGCTAAAAATTTATAATTTCTTGTAGAAAGTTTTGTGTATACTAATGTAAACAACTCTTATCTACTATAAGAAATATATATTTTCAAATGTATAATTTCAATAGAAAATTTTTCTGTCAAAATTTTTATTTCAGTAAAAAGAGGAAATTCATTCTATGGAAATTTTGTAAAACCCTGTTTTATATCAAAATTATCATTATATATGAAAATTTTGTCAAAATTCTTATTAATTCAATATAAGGTGCACAATCTTTGTCAAATTATGTATTCTAATAGAAAATTATCTATTTTCTAATATGGACCTAGAGAGACTTTTTGTGTAAAATACTCTAAAAACAATCTTCTTTATATAAAAATTTTTGTTTGAAGATTCTTTTATTACCAAATTCCTATGGCATAAAAATTTTGTCAGAATTTTTTATTTCTTATATTGCGACAATAAATTTGTGGTAGCTACATAATATTTTATATTTTCTGTATGAAAATTTTTTCGTGCGATAAAAAAAATTTTATTGCTATAGCGCACAATTTTGCTCAAAAATTTCCTTTACTCTTACTATATTTCAAGAAAATTTTTCTGTCAAAATTTTTATTCTGGATCAAATTTTGTCTTAAAGAACTTTTATTTCTGATAGACAAATTTATGTCAAAATTTTATTTATGTAGAAAAATTTTGTCCAAAATTTTATTTCTATATTAAAAATTTTTATAATTTCATTAGTAGGAAGGACTTTGGATCTAAGGCTCGATAAATTATCAAATTATTAATTGCGTATATAAATCCCATATTGTTGCACCGACTTTTGAAAATTATATCTCCTAACAGATAATTTTTTATGTTTCAGGAATTTTGTTTCTATTCGGCACAAAGATGCTTTGTGTACTAAAATTTTATACTTTTTCTGTAGCAAAAATAAGTTTTGTCCGTGTAAAAAGTCCTCTTGAGGATTAGTACGATAAATAATTTTCTGTTGGTAAAATTTTATTATTAAGAAAAGATTTTAGTCAGTACATTTTATTTCTTATGGGCAAATTTTGTCGTAAAATAATTATTTATTAGAAATTTGTGTTTCTATACGAAAATTTCCTGTCATATATAAGATATTTTATTTCCATATGCGCAGAAATTTATGTTCAGAGAAATTTTTACGATTTTCAGTACTAGAAAGTATGCTTTTGCTACAAAATTTTATTTTTATAAGAAAATCTTTTGCAACTCCTATATATTTCTACTGCGAAACCCACTCTTGTTCCGAAAATCAGGAATTTATTTCTATATAACATTGTCTGATTCATATCAATTTTATTTCTATAGGAAAAATTGTTTCCTCTTTGAACTATTTTACTTCTAAAGAATTTTTTTTTAAATTTATGTCTATATGAATATTTATGTCTCAACATTTTTATTATTCTTCTAGATTAAAGTTTGTCAAACTTAATTGTTTACAGAATAAAAGTTTTCAAACAATCTATTTCTCCAGAACATTTTTCAAATTTTAATTTCCTTATAAAATTTTAGTCAAAAATTTTATTCTTAGATCAATATTATTGTAACAAAAATTTATTTTCCTTTTAGAAAAAAAATTATCACAATTTTATTTTTTTAACAAATTTCTGAAAATTTTCATTCTATAGAAAATTTTGTCAAATTTTATTTTCTATGGAAAAATTTTGTCAAAATTTTATTTCTATGGAAAATTTGGTCAAAATTTGTATTTCGACTTAGAAAAATTGTAGCGGACGGAAATTTTTCTTTCTAATACGCACCAATATAATTCCAAATTAAGTTGTCAAAACTTTATACTCCATATTCTTATTATGAAAATTTTTGTCCAATTGTATATAATTATTTCTGTAGAAAATTTTCCGATCCAAAATTGTATTTCTATAGAAGAGTGTTAAGATGATAGTACCTCTTAGTTGGACGGGGCATTATCTAAAAAATTGTATACCTTCTTAAACAATTTTTGTTGTAGATAATTTTTCTGGATATTCTCTAGAAAAATGTTGGTCACAAACATCTTTATTTCGTATTCCGTATAAAAACAATTTTTCTTCAAAAATTTTGGAGTATTCTTAACTAGAAAAGTGTTTTTTAAACATTTTTCCTATTTTCTAAAGAACATTCTGTTAAAAATTTATATAGTACTAATTACGAAAACATTATTGTCAAAGATTGTTTATTTCTTTCAGAAAATTGTGTCAAAACTTTCTATCAGAACATATTTTTCAAAATTTTGTTTCTATTATGAAAATGTTTCCCTATACAACCAAAAATTATCATTTCTTATTAGAAAATTTGTGTCAAAAAAATTTTCTATTTTCTACAGAAAATTTTAAACAAAATTTTACTTTCTAAATGAGAATAATTTTTATACACAAAATTTTTATTTCTAGGGCATGGAAAATTTGTCAAACTATTTAATTTCTGCTTTAAAAAACAAATGCCAAAATATTATTTCTTTGAAAAAAAAATCTGTCAAAATTTTATTTCTATTGAAAATGTGTTCGTGAAGCTAACCATTTCTTAGTTGGAAGAGGGATTATTATACCCCTACTAAAATTGTTATAGCTTGTATCACAAAAATTGTTTTTGAAAATATTATTCTTGCTAAGAAAAATTTTGTCAGAAATTTTTATTTCTATAGAAATTTTTTTTTTTCAAAAAATTTATTTCTATAGAAAAATTTTGATCAACAGAATTAATATTTTGTAAGAAATTATAAACAAAATTTTATTTCTACAGAAAAATTTTTGTTCAAAATTGGTATTTCTCTTAGAAAAAAAATAGCCAAAAATGTTATTTCTTATTAAGACAATATGTCAAAATTTTATTTCTATTTAGAAGAATTTTACCAAAAAATATTGGATTTCTTACTAGAAAGAATGTATTGTCAAAAATTTTACTTTAGTAGAAAATTTGCCAAAAAATCTCTTTTACTTTCATTTAGAGAAACCCTTTTTGCTCAGCAAACATTGTTAATTTTCTAATAGAAACAAATTATTTGTCTCGTAAAATTTTTATTTCTATAGAAAAAATTTTGTCAAAAAAATTTCCTTAGGTGATTCTATTCTCTCCTCGACAAATTTTGTCAAAGCTTTCTGTTTTCTTTATCAATTAATAAAAATTTTGGCTGTCAACCCCCACCAAATATTTTAATTTCTATAGAAAAATTTTGCTTCATAAATCCTATTAATTGATGTGGTATTTCTATAGAAATTTTTAAGGACAAAATTTTTAATTATCGACTATGATTATTGATCTGTGGTGTATTAAACTAGATATCCCCTAAATTTGCCATCGCACTCTTCCAAATTTCTGAAAAGAATATTGACCCATTTTCTGAAGAAACATTTTGAACTCTGATCTGCAAAAGACGAATCAGTAAACTTTTAGCGTTTTTTCACAGACTTTTCATGGGCTATTTAAAATAAAAACACAATATTACCAGCGGGTCGCTACTAATCTTAAAGAATCTATCAAAAACTCTTCTAACCCTAAACTTTGTATTTTGACCAGGAAGTACAATTCTGTGGTACCATCATATCAAATATAACATTATAATATAAACAACTACCCCAAATTTTATTTGAAGCATAACCTTCCTTAGGCCACACCAAAGGAATTATAATAATAATTAATACCCTGCAGTCTATATCCATATTGTTAATTGGTTTTTAATTTTTTTCTCTTTCTCGACACTTACAATTTGTCTCTATGAGAAACTGATGATGCTCACTAATCTTTATGAAAACAATTAATTTTGTAATTTTTCAATTTCCGTTGCACTGAATGTGCATCACTTCTTAAGGTGTAATCGAAATTAAGTGTTTTGGATGTGAATTAAAAAAAATTGTGATAGTTTGCCAAATAAATAATTTTTTATGGTATTATGGAGGCTGAATGTCGGTTGGGCGTAAACATATTGCTTTCATTTTTTTCTATTTTTTTTTTGCTAAAAATAAATTTTATTTGTTAAAATCGGAAAACATCGCAAATGGGACTTAATAATACATGAAAAGAGCTTGCATACTTTTAGGTGTCAAAATTCTGAAAATAATTACCTATTTTAAGTTGTCAAAATTCTTAAATACTTTTCTTATTTGCGGGTGTCCAAATTCGGAAAATACTCTGCCTACTTTAACGTGTCAAAATCGCTCAATTTTATGCTTGTATACGCTAAAGAAATCAACCGCTTTTATTGATTTTACTATACAACGACAAGAAAGAATAAAGGATACCCCCTGGCATGAATAGGATAATTTTCCACGCCATTTTTAGAACTTTTATAGAATAAACAATTTTTGGGTTTCAAATAGAGAATGTAACAGGATGAAATTTTCGACAATGTAATGACAAAATTTTCTATAGAAATAAAATTTTACACAAAGGAGAGATAATCCCCCTCCAACTAAGAGGTACTTCACACATTTATTTCAAAATAAAATAAAATTTTGAACAAATTTTTTTTTCAAGAAATAAGTATTTTTGGGCATTGTTTTTTAAAGAATAATATTTGAACAAAATTTTCTGTAGGAAATATAAAATTTTTGTTAAAATATTTCTATAGAAATAATTTTGTTAAAATTTTCTGTAGAAATAAGAATTTTTTGACAAATTATTCTATAGAATAAAATTTTTTGAAAACATTTTCTTAATAGAAACAAAATTTTTGGAAAAATGTTCTGTAAGAAAGTTTGACACAAATTTTTCTGTAAGAAATAAAATCTTGACAAAATGTTCTAATAGTCCATATAATTTTATCGAAAATTTTTCTTTAAAATAAAATGTTAAAAAAATTTTCTATAGAAATAAAATTTGAGAAATGTTCTATAGAAATAAAATTTTGACAACATTTTTCTAGAAGAAAATAAAATTTACTACAGACAAAAATTGTTTAACAAGGTATCAATTTTTTAGATAATCCCTCTCCAACTAAGAGGTACTTCACAAATTTTCTATAGAAATAACAATTTTGACAAAAATGTTTCTAAGAAATAAAATTTTGAGCAAAATTTTCTAAAAATAATATACAATTATCTATAGAAATAAAAGTTTTGACAACATTTTCTGTAGAAATAAAAATTTTCGCACGAATTTCTAGTCGAAATAAAATTTTGACAAAATTTTCCATAGAAAGTAAAATTTTGACAAAATTTTCCATTAGAAAATAAAATTTTGACAAATTTGCTTAGAAATAAAATTTTGAAAATTTGTTTAAAAAAATAAATTGTGATAAATTTTTCTTCTAAAGGAAAAATAAATTCTTTTGAAAAAATTTGGCCTATAGAAATAAAATTTTTTGACAAATTTTATAAGGAAATAAAAATTTGAAAAAGTTGTTCTGGAGAAATAAAATTTTGAAAAATTTTCTGTAGAAATTAAGTTTGACAAATTTTTCTAAAGAAATAAAATTGTTGACAAAATATTCTATAGAACATAAAATTTAAAAAAATTCTTAGAAATAAAATGTTAAAAACATTTCTATAAAATAAAAATTGTGACACAATGTTCATTATAGAAAATAAAATTTTCACAAAATTTCCATAGAAATAAAATTTTGACAAAACTTTTTCTATAAAAATAAATTTTGACACAAAATTTTCTACAGAAAAAAATTTTACTACAAAATTTGCGCATAGACAATAAAATTGTTGACAAAATTCTCTTAGGAAAAATTTCACATAATATCATTTACCACGAAATTATTGCCTTATAGAAATAAAATTTGACAAAATCGTTTAATAAATAAAATATTTAACACAAATTTCTGAGAATCAAAATTTTACAAAATTGTCACTATAGAAATAGATTTTTAACACAAAATTTGCCATAGAAATCAAAATTTCTGACAAAATTTTCTGATATTACAATTTAATACAAAAAATTCAATTTAGAAATAAAAATTTTGGACAACAAATTGTCTCTCATAGAAATAAAATTTTACTAAGAAATATAAATCTATAGAAATCAAATTATACCTACAAATAAATTTGACAGAGAATAATTTTATAGAAAATTATTTAAATTGCCATTGAAAATACATTTGACAAAAATTTTCCTTATAGAAATAAACATTTTGACAAAATTTCTCATAAGAAATCAAAATTTTTACAACAAATTTTCTATCAGAAATAAACAATTTTACAAAAGAGTTTGTGCCATAGAAATAAAATTTCTGACAAAACTTTTTTGTAAATTAAAATTACAACAAACATTTTACTACACGATAGATAATTTTAAAAATTTTCGCTAAGCAAAATACTCTTGATTTCAAGAAATAAATTAAATTTTTCTATAGAAATAAAATTTTGACAACATATTTCTATTGAAATAAAAGGTTTGAACAAAAGTTTCCTACTAGAGAAATAAAATTCTTTACAAAAGATTGCCATAGAAATAAAATTCAAATTTTAGAAAAAAATTTTCACTAGAAATTAAAATTTACACAAAATTTTCTACAGAAACATAAACATTTTACCACAAAAATTTGCATAGGAAATAAAATATCTTGACAAAATTTTTTGTAGGAATTAAATTTCGACAATTTTCTATAGAAATAAAAGTTGACAAAAACAAAAAAAATCTATTAGAAAATAAAAAAAAATCTATACGGAATAAAAAATTTCAACAAAATTCCTATCAGAAATACACAAGTTTGACAAAACAAAATTCTATATAAATAAATTTATGTTCCACTACATTTGGATTGTACTATTCTATTAATACTCGGGCTTCTATATTTTGGCTTTTCGCTTTCAATGTTGAAAAAAAACACCAAATCTCCCTTTTAGAGCACTCCTAAGCGATAGTATGACGTCTTCGTTTCGTGTAAACCCAAAATATTCGTTAAAAAAAGATCCTTAGGAAAAACCTTAGGCATTTTTTAAATAAATGTATTCAACCAAAAACGACATTTGCAATCTTAGGACTCTATATCTGTACGTCAGTGTAAGACAAACCCACCTTTAAGGTATTAAGGACAACTTGTAATTTGATAGAGTTTTTTGTTAAAATAAAACTAGGAAGAAAATATATTATTCTATTCACATCATATTTTACCCACTCGACTTTAGATTTTCAACCTGTCATTTGCCTTATGGAAGGGTTTTCAA
>PGFW01048491.1:0-10612 GCA_003123925.1 Haematobia irritans | reverse complement strand
TTTTTTCTAATATATACCACGTATAGACTAACTCACAATTTAGAAAACGATGTTAAGAAGTTTTAAGATACCACAACCCAAGTAATTCGATTGTGGATGACAGTCTTTCGTAGAAGTTTCTACGCAATCCATGGTGAGGGGTACATAAGATTCGGCCTGCCGAACTAACTTACGGCCGTATATACTTGTTTAAATTAATTTTTCTTTTATTTAAATTACATTTAAACTAATTTGGTAAGGCTTAATTTTATATATTTGATTTTAATTAATATCAAAATGTTAACTCTTAATAATATCCAATACATAAATATCTTTTCTGATAACATTCACTATGTGGTTCATGCAAATTGCATTCAACGTAAAATTAAATTGACGTTCTATTTTCTTCATTGAAATAATTCCACGTATATACTCGTAGTATGATACCACTTATAATTACCATACCAAATAACTTTCCAGTTTCATTTTCATGAAATTACATTTCAAACAGTGAGACTTTTTCAATACTGACGTCAAACATTATTTGAACTCTTGAAGACGTTGAAGCTGAGTTCATTGATTCAATTCCATGTTTGATTTTTAGTACATTTTCGAATAAGGTCGAAACAATCCATGTGATTTGTGACGATTTTGAATTCAGCAAATTAACATTCGGAAGAAGAATTCAAGATGTCTGGGTCTTTGTCCCTATTACCAAAAAAGAAGTTCATTGAAATATTGGCCTTTATTACAGATTGCATTGGGATGGTAATTTAAGAGGAAGATTCTCAAAAAAAAAACAACATTTGCCAAATATATGTCGGTATATTGTCAACTTGTAGACGGGTCGATGGACTGTAACACCTTTTTGGTAAGTCGAACCTTTCCTATGGTAAAGACATCAAAAGGCGGTAATCCTTTAAGAAGGAAGTTTACCGTTACTATTTTTTGGTTTTTGGAAAGATTTTTACTAAGGTCAACTTGCTTTTAATTATTCTGAAAAAAAAACTCTACAAAATCAATGAAATCGTTTTTAAATGTTTTGACTTTTTGCATCTTGGCTACAAGCATAATTTTTACATGTAGTCGAGTCGGAATTTGGAATTTTAAGTTGTCGTTAACACACGTTAAAATCCACATAGCACATTTAGAAAAAAAGCTGAAAAATTAATGAAAATTAAAATTTATTTCCTAGAATCAAGTAGTTGCAACTCAAATTTAAAAGAAAATTGTGTCTTAAATGTGTCCTTGCTTCAATTCTCAATACTGAAGTTATTATTGTTAAGACAAAATCTATTGAACCGGCATATTTTTTTATCCATTACGAGGAGATAATTTTAAAGAAAATTATACTTGTTGGAAGTATTTTAGCTTTATAGTCAAAATAAAAAAAATTGAACTTAAAGCGATTTCATTAATATTGGAATTTTTTTTCAGGTAATTAAAAGCTAGTCAATCTCAGTTCAACAAATTTTCTTTTATGTAAATCGTATTTTCACACTTTAGGGGAAGAATGCCTTGAATGAAAAGTTTAACAAAAAGAGAGAAAATATGTCTTCTATGCTAAGAAAAAATTGGAAACTAACTGTAGTTGAATTAATTTCCCTGTACAATTCTGGATGAGCTCGTTGAATAGTGGACTGTTAAGCGATTGCGGTTTAAGAGTCTCCAGGAATTGTAAAATACCAAAAAGAGACTGGATGACTGGATGAGGCCAGTTCGAAGAATTTTTGGCAGTTGGTCATTCGCGACTAGAACTTCCACATTTGATGGTTGGAAAAAATGAGGATCCGCTAGATCGTTCAGGTGGTTGTAGATACTGCGAAGCTTTGGTTCTGTGTTGGTGGTTGGAAGTGTACTCATGAAATGTGACTCAATGAGGCAGCTAATCTGAATTTTGACCAATGGATCATGATACGATTCCAAATTTAATGTGCAAAATTCTTGGTTATTGCGTCTAGTAGTCTTTAAGTGTAACGTCTACCAAATGACTTTAAAACAGCTGTCTGAGTATGGCCTGAGTTCAAAAACAACCTCACCTTGCTGGGACCACCATGAGTTACCACACACGCAAGCGCAGTGGGCAGGAACACGTGAGTACGAGGTCGATTACCCAGCCGTTCGTTGAAAAAACTTCGGTCTCGTGTAGACTCTCTTGAAGACTGTGCTCGTTGACGGGATTCGTTCGATCTACTTTTATTCGTGGGGTAGCGTCGTAGTGCGGGTGTGTGTCGTTCTGGTGGACGGCGGTCACAATCTCTTGGCTTGGATGGGAGCTTAGAATCAACATGGACAAGGGTATGGTGACAGACCATACACTTACTCCTAGAAGGGCACTAATCTCGAGTGTGTGCCGTACATAGGCAGTTGTAGCAAAAGCGTTTCTCGAGTAATTGTCTTCTCTCCGATACGGACATTTGTAGAAACTTCGTACAGTGTTTAAGAAAATGTCGGTCACCACAGACACGACATTATGGTGTATTTGAAGTTAAGCTGTAAGGTAAGATTTAGTTATTGTGTGAACGGGTTGTTAAGGGATCAAGCAGTTGGAAGCATACATAATTTGACCAAGGGGCGAATTATTGTACCATTTTGTGTACGGATTTCCGCAACACGAACATTTGAATCTTTACCAGTAAAAACTTTGAGAACTCTACCCAAGCACCATTCTGTGGGTGGTAGATTGTCCTCCTTTACTACTACAAAATCGTCCTGTTTCAAATTCTGTTGCAACGTTTTCCACTTATATCTTCTTTGTAACTCAGTCACATATTCACTTTTCCAACGCTTCGCGAATAATACTTGAAGTGTCTTAAGCTTTTTCCAACGGTTCAAAAGAGAAAGATTATCCGAGTATTCTTCTGGCGTAGCTACCAATGGCGAACCTCGAAGCAAATGACCCGGAGTCAATGGAATCAGAGCAGTTGGATCCTCACTTATAGGCGACAAAGGTCTGGAATTCAAAACACTCTCGATGCGTATAAGAAATGTTGAAAATTCTTCAAAAGTAAATTTAGTACTACAAGCAACTTTCCTCAAGTGTGCCTTCATACTTTTTACCGCCGCCTCCCACAAACCACCCATATGCGGGGCGTGAGGCGGGATAAAGTTCCAAGTAAAATCATGCATTGCATATTTTTCAGCAACTGACTTCTCAACCGATCTAGAAGTTTCTGTACTCTTGTCGTAGAATTCGGGAAGCGCCCACAAAATTTGTTCCGTTGTCGGAAAAAACTTTTTTGGGAAATCCACGGCGGCCAACAAAACGACTAAAGGTAGATAAGAATGCTTCTGAGAGAGTCAGAACAGGGCTTCAAGGTGAACAGCTCTTGGTTAGAAAGACATACAAAGATTGCAGCGTATCCTTTTTGTAATCTAGCATTCCGCAATCTTGAAGTTTTCAGATCGAATGGACCTGCAAAATCTACACCAGTATTCGTAAAAGGAAGTGAAAAAGTACATCTTTCAGTGGGAAGAGCAGCCATAATTTGATGTTGCGATCGATGTTTGTAAATGGTACAGGTTCGGCATTTTCGAACACAATGACGTATAGCGCTCTTTAGTCGTATAACATAAAATTCTTGTCTAATAGACCGCAGCATGGTCTGATGTTCGGCATGATAAGAGTATTATGTGCGTAAACTCAATTAACAATTTACAATATCTGGATTTTCTCAGGTAGGAATTATGGAAATCTTTCATTATAGCTCAAAGTACCGAATTAGCTAACCGACGTTGACACCGAAAGCAGTTTATTATCTCCAAGTATTGGGTTCAACGAAAGAGTCTACTTTACAACTTATGCTTTAACCAGATTCTAAAGCAGAATATTCTTTGGGGAAATACGAAATTTGTGCAGTTTAATTAGCCTGAATTTGGCGAACAAGATTTCCGTAGCAGAAATGTATGAGTTGAACATATCACAAGTCGCCCTTTTTTGGCATTTCCTAATAAATCTGAAAATGAAACAAACAACTCGCAAAGCTCTGTCAAGTGTAGAAAACCTTTCCAATATATCCTCAAGCTGGACTTGGGTTTGAAATGCTATCACTTATTTCTCAGTATGGTATCGTTTGTAGGAGTTTGTTGGCCAAAATTCATGAGATTTTTCCAACCATGTGCGTCCAACCCACCATCAACGACTTCGAATGAAGTTCTGGATGCCAGTACATTCCGAGTCCCTATGGTCAGCGGGACTTATCCGGATGTTGGAAACATGTTCTCCAGGTAATATTTCCAATATTGTTCCAATATCTCGGAAACCCTTGTTTGCGACGAAAGTTTTCAATAAAAATGGTGGCTTTTCTTAACCAAGCAAGAGTAATTGTTGACATTCGGACCATAAAATATATTTCTTTTATTAGAAAGCTCAAAATTTTGATGTACGGTTTTTTAAAAGCTCTCGTCAGAGTCGCTGCACCACACAATCAAGTTCATCGGTAGACTTATGGTTTTCAATGGAGCCACTTTTACTTTTTTGAGGCCAGTAGAGGGATGAATGTTTTGCCTACCGTTAGGAAAAGTCGATACCACATATATACATGCACAATACGCTTTCTCTGAAGCGTCACAGAATCCATGAATTTGTAACTTGCATTCAGGTGAATATCGAACCCAACGCGGAATCTTAAGATTCTCAATTTCGGAAAAGTCAGAAATAAAGAAGTTCCATTTATCAAGAGAATGGGGCTTTACCTCCTCAATCCCATTCTGTTTCCATCAATCACAATTTGTTTCGCATCAAAATCTCTGCTAAACTATAATTGAGCTAAAACCAACCGGCGGATCAAAAAGTTTCGCACGAAAGACAAGATTTTTACGTTTTAGTTATGGGGAGCATCAACACGGAAAGTTTGCAACCTTATAGGAAAAAAAAAAAAAAAAAAAAAAAAAAAAAAAAAAAAAAAAAAAAATCATCCTTCATTGATTCCAGCGAATGTCAAGCGTCTTCGTTTCGACTAGTTTCTTTGAATCTTAGAAAGTCTTCGTTAGAAGATTCTCCCGGCAAGTGTTGCAAAATTGCGCGCATGATTTGGCGGTACATTTTTCTTGAAAGGAACAGCGATTCTATGTTATTTTTCTTCTTTTCTTTTCGCCTTTTGTTAGCAAATCGATCAGTTCCATTATATAAGAATTGAGCCTCCAAAATTTGTGTGTAACCACCAGACAGTATATCGTCTACATACACTTGGTTTTTAAATTGTATGCCGCTAGCAGGAGTGCCAGTAACTTCCCGTCCTCGGCGGCTGCAACAAACGTGCGAATCGCCAGATACTGGTGACAACCTTACTCAAATGTGACTGTTTGAGACAGTAGTCCTGAATTTTCTCAGCAGGGCTCTTGCGAAACAATATTTTTTGAAAAGATCTATCTTCCTCATCCACATAAATTTGGCGATACATTTTTTCAATGTCCCCGTTGAAGACAAATTGATAAAACCGCCAGCGAAGAATAATAAGCATCAAATCATTCTGTAAGGTTGGCCCAGTGTACAAAACATCATTTAAGGAAACACCAGTAGAAGTCTTCTTGGAAGCATTAAACACAACTCTTACTTTAGTGGAGGAGCTTTTCAGCAGGATGCACTGTGATGTGGAGTAGTAAGTGGTGTATCGATTATTTCGAAGTTTCATTTACGATGACTACTCCATGTTGATTCAGATCCCAGTATTCAGACAAAACCTTATATATTCAGCTTCGAGTTCTTTAGATTCTTAAACAGTTTTTTCCAATCTTTAGGAATTGCCGCCAACCGCCGAACGTCGCGAAGGTCCAACGACATTTCAGGTGGGGAAGGTCCGCGAAATGGAAGTCGGCACTTACGTATTTTCCACTTCTCCAACCGTTTGGCTAGTCTTCTGGTAAAAACTCATCACACAAGGCGTTCGCTATCAGAAAATCGTTTTTACAGTCGCAACTTCCTCCGGATTCCCAAAATTTACGAACATCCTCGTTACAAGAATCGTTTCCGACGTACCCAGGCGAATGTGGTTTACTCACGCTGGGTTTTTGGTGGCCCACTAATTAACAAGCCAAATTCCGTCTCTTCGCCAAAGAAGACTTCCGAAAAACATTCTCTTTCAAACTCCAGATTTAATATATGAAGGCAAAACATCCACTTCCAAAGCATGTCTATTTGGCCACGTTTTGAAAAAATGTGGATTCCGCCAAATCCAGTCGACTGGCTCTGTCAAGTCAAGAATTTGAATTGGAGCCCCAGGCATTAGGTGCTTTAGGCTTGAAACAACTATGGCCGACGTGCGTAATTTGAAATTTGATTTCCGAGATTTAAGTGTAACATTGCAAATTTTGAAAGAATTTTCCAAGATGGTTCCACCCATCCCTGAAATTCTCGTAAAGGATTTTCTTGTGGGAATAGAAAGTTCATTAACGACTCTACTAGATACTAAAGATTCTTGAGATCCTTCGTCTATAAAAAGACTCGAATGTGAACAAAGTTCCAAATGCTCCATATCGATTAATGCCGTTGGCCAAAATTGTCCTTGCATCTGAGTTTGGCAGAAATGACGACTGGACATTCGTTAACGCAGCATTATGCGCCGTCAGACAGTGGACGGATATTCATCTAACTGAGCATCTATGTGGAAAGATGCTCGCTTGACCCTTGTGAAACTCGACTGTACTTTTAGGGCTCCTGGATTTGACTCTCTCGGATTTCCGTTCTCAGGTAAGGATGTAGCAGTCGTATGATTTTTTTTGTGCTACATTTTTTTGGCAATACTGTGTTTCGCTTTTGGCAATCTTCAGCTTAATATGCCTCATGCGGAAAGACAATTTCTCACACATCTATTTTGAGGTAACGAATTAGTGTTGTCGTTTGCTTGAACGGCCACGATTGAATAACTAAAACAAGCTCTTATACAATAGGGTATTATGCCGCACCATACCTTTAATCAAGACTGATATACTACGACCTTCACGAATTGGTATGAATAATCTGGGATTTATGGTGTAGATACCTGAGTATTTGCAGCAGCTTCGCATCATCGGAAATGGACTCTATCATATCCAATCTTCTTGAGAATAAATTCGTCTAACTGACCCAACTTTGGCATCTGCTTGTGTTCGTTTATAGAATTTTTCCCAAGCTGTGAGGCGGTGTTGCCCGCGCTCCCTGCGCGGCAGTCGGCAACTTGGAAGATACCCAACAAAACAAGAAATGGATCCCACGAAACTACTGAAATATTATACGTTCGCAAAATGGAAAGGCAATTGTTAACTGTGTAGAGTAAGTTTCTTAATCCCTTTCCTCTCTCAGAATTACCGTTTTCCATTTCGAAAATCCTCCTTAATTGATGTGGTTTTTATCAAAATTACCGCTCCGTTTTCGAACCTTTGATCAGGCATCCCACGCAGCTTGAAATTATTATCAGTTAGAATGCAAATTTTAGCTTTATACTATTGCGTTTACGCCCTCGCCCCGAGTTTTCGCTCTTAAATGAAATAACTTCTGCGCTGGCGATAATTTGGGATGGTTTATGTAAATCGCTGTAAACATATCCCTAAAACTAGGCCATTTGTCATATCCCCCATGAAACAGTTCCGTATCGCACGGAGAACTTTTCAGCGAAAAGCCAGACTCCTGGGATAATCTAGCGGAAGTTTGGCCTAAAGTAGACTCGGATTGCTGCGGCGACCTCTCCATACTCCTTTTCTCAATTTCAATTAACTCCAACATAGACGATTTGCATTCCTTGTATGATTTACATGACTCTGTAAATTTTGAATGAATTGATTCCTTTTCTTCCTTGGTGTACTCCGGTTTATTCTCAGTCATTGCACTTTCATACACCTGGTCAAAGTACGCAACGACGTTCCAGACGTATCCAAATCACTTGTAAACTTGATAATCTGTGTTCCGAAACATCGGTAGCAGCGAAGTTGGCACAGTAGGTGACCAATTGATCGGAAAAGAAAATGAATCTCTGAGGAGCCATATTTTATTCGAAAAACACAACAATTTTGGTGATCTCAACACAGTTCCTTAGAGAATCAAAAAACAACATATCTGGGAGAATTGAAGAAATCAGAACGACTTCGTGATTTTTTATTTGTATACTTTTGAAAAATGTATATTAGAACACGAAGCTAATTAGTGCATAAGAAATTGCCACGATTTACTTTTGAAGATTCCGAATGAAAAGCAACTTTCATTTGAGTTATATATCAAGAAACACCAAAACGATTTTCATTGCTAAAATTTCCGATTTGACAAAACTATCGATATATCGCATCAGCCCCAAATTTCAGGACATCTCGAAATATCATAAATCAAATTTTCGTATTCATCGGGTCCCACAAGTATTATCCAAAAACCATGATAAAGTCGTTCTCTTAAGAGATCAACAATAATATCTCTCTTTAATGATTTGGTATTGATACTAAACATTAAGTAGCCCTTATCCAAAACAGATTCCTAGAATGCCGTATAAGCTTCAAGCTATAATAAGATTATAATTAGACATATTTCCATTTTCTCGAATAATCTATTTCACTTCTATTATGAGAACGATGGATTCATATATTGAATGAAATCCAGCGTGGAAAAACCAAGATATACAATAGATATCTCAATGTGAAGACATGTTTCCTTTAATTTAAAAAATGTATATATAATTAACATTCACAAACTGCTTCAAACTATATTTGAAGCTTCTAATCTATCCAATATCTCAGTTAGTATCCAAAAATTATTGCTCTCAACCAAAATGGTCTTGGTGCATGTCAAGCAAAGGTTTCATTCAAGAGTTTTATACGATTCAACCAAAACGTATTTCCAAAGAGCAAGAGCTTTTCAACTTTCTTTTGAAGGCATAGTACTTAATTCATTCCCTTAACGTTCCTTTCTTTGCAGACCATTGCACCTAGAATTGTTTACTAAATCAAGGCTGTATAAAGTCCCGGATCAGGTCAATTAATTTCCCAATGTAACATTTACACGACCGAAAAATGGCTCAATAATGCCAAGGACCACCGTGCTTATGATATGAAAACATAGCATGTTAGTCCATGTACTTAAATCAAAACACTATGGTAGGTTAAAGGCTTCGGTAACCAAATATTGGATTTAAGTTTGAGTAGTAATCTGAGAATAAACGTAAGCTAAATCGCTCAATGACCATAAAGGATCAATTAATGACATTCAGGGTACGAACCAGCATCAAATCAAATGTTGCAACAGATTCACTCTGCTCATCGAGCAACCCTCGAAACATTCGACGCTGAAAAAATGGTACTTATACGTATGCAATCATAACGATGACACGGCCCTGTAATAGCTTCGCTCGTGGATATTAAACAACATGTACCAGATATTTTATCAAGCACTTGCAATTGTCTCCACGGGTATTTCGGAAATGTGAATCCAATTTTCGGTAACGTGCAATCAAGTACACAGAAAAAAAATTTCCGCAGTTTAACTAACCGCTAACTTTAACTTATTTTTATTGGAAAAAAAAATTATTATTCTATTATTTAGTAGCTCAATTTCATTATTTAATTTTTATTTAATTTTTCACGGGTTAATGAATTTTCTCATTTGTTAACGGTATATCTCAAAACATTTAATGAATAAAACTTACGTGAGTATTAAAGTTCAATGACGCTATGTATAAGTTCATATTGAACTAAAGCCACAAGTAAGATTTTCGTTACGACTCTCGAAAATAGTAAGAATGAAACGTACGCATGATTAAAAATGACCATGATTATGCGCCAATTGCTTTTTCTTTTTATTTTTAGTTAATTTTTTCTTCATATGAGAGATATAATTCCATAACTGCAGTCAAAAAGCTTACAACAGGCATTAAATTTTCCTGGTTTAACAACTGGTTTGACGGAATCTAAAAAGTGCGTTAGCGAATTTAGTTTCAAATTTTCGTGCGATGTTAGTTCATTCTTACAATAAAACAGACCGACTTTTTTTTCAGTTGTAAGCATAAACATACTGCTTTGACCATGCCCCATAAAAATGTCCTCCAACTTCATGTAGATCTTATAGGGGCTCTAACCAGTCTTACACTGCTCTCCAATCGCGACTACGGCACCATCTTGTGTGTTTCTCACTATTCTGCAGGAACTTCACGATAACTCACCCCAGCAAATTGTATTAATCAATACGAAATAAAAAATGTCTATTTATATCACCATCAAATATATTCTTTTAAATATCAGCCATCAAATCAATCAAATATAGATCAATATAACTAAATACATTTGCTTCAATAACTGTTATATGTATCAAGGATTAATCCTTGAAAACTTATTACAATCCGTTACATTGCAAATGCTCAGACTTTACATTCGAAGAATGCATTAAGATGTACTCTGTTTAAGAACTTAAGCTATGGTTGCTTAAATATATAAACTAGCGAGGTAATTTCAGATTCTTTTAAAGGCTTCCAAAAGGAAATCTTCTCCCATACCGTTAAGTAACATTGAACCACGCCAAACAATTTCTTTGTGGTTTATATTATGTGCGCTTCGTCAGCACCAACTCATATCAAAATATGCGAAAAAGACCACAACTTATTTAAAATGTTTTCAGGTAAATGAATGTACCCATTTCTCCGTGTAAAATTATATAGTGGATGATAAGTGTTAAGTATTCTAC
>PGFW01048462.1:28111-44545 GCA_003123925.1 Haematobia irritans | reverse complement strand
ATAAGTCCACCGCTGAAAAACTTTTTTGAGCACCCGGGTGTTCGCGTCAAAGCAGAATCGAACCCACGACCTGTGCTTGCAAAGAGGGCATGCTTACCATCTGCACCACGGGTGGCTCCCAATGGCTACCACATGGGTGAAACTTCTCTCTTATCAATGGGAGTGTTGCCTGATTCCATTTTAAGCTCAATGACATTGGGCCTCCTTGTTTATAGGCCGGAGTCCGAACGGCATTCCACATTGGCAGTGAAACACTTAGGAGAAGCTTTGAACGGACACTCATGAAATGTCACCAGCATTTACTGAGGTGGATAATCCACCGCTGAAAAACTTTTTGGTGTTCGGTCGAAGCAGTAATCGAAACCACGACCAGTACACTAGTGGGTGCCAAGGCGGGCATAGCTAACCATTGCACCACGTGGTGTATAGAACCAACAATTTTTCTATACCGAAAATTATCCACTGAAAATTGGTAAAATGCCCTTATTTTCCTCGTGTAATCCCAATCACGTCCCATACAAAGGCAAATCGGCCTTTCATCCTTGTGGCGAATTTTAAAAGAACCCCTACTCTTTTGGGCTCGGTATATCATATCATTTTATTTCCTGTTATATTAGTTAGGTTATATAGACAACTTCTCTCTTTCATATCCTCCATTCTCTTAAGCTCAATGTAAAAGTGATCTCTGTCAGCCATGTCGAACGGTCGTCACATATTTGCAGTTAAATCCTACTTAGATAATGCTGAAATCCTCTCAAAAGCTACTCTAGCATTTTACTGGATGTTGGTATATATCCTATCCGCTGAAAACTTTTTGGTTATTTCGTCGAAGCAGGGAATCGAAACCCCACGACCTTGTGTATTGCAAAGGCGGCATGCTGTAACCATGTGCCCACCGACGGTGATGCACGTATATCAATCTCGGTGTATAATTTTAGTCAAAATATTTCCACTTTTAACCACTGTGCTTATTTATTTGTTTAACGGCCAACATTTGTGAGCCCATTAAAGATGTATTTGCTTTGAGGCGTTATATTTAAAATTCACTTGAGCTAAGACCACACACGATGCAATCCAAAAAAATAACAGTGCATCTACCAGAATCACATCACAACAACCACACACAACAATACGCTGGCAAAAGCATAAAAAAAAACAACAAACAACAACTTGACTATGGTCAATCTGAGTAACTCTGACATAACTTTAAATAACAATTAAATGATTCAGTTCGATTTGTATTCGTCTGTCCGTCCGTTGCTGTGTCTGTCTGAATGGATGGATCGATGGGATACTCAGCTTTTGGACTTACTGCTACTGCTGTTATTTCCCTATAGCATTTGCTTCGATTTTGTTTTTTTTTTGTTTTTACCATACAAACATCATCTAAATTAACATTGATGATCACTCGTGGTGGTTTTCTTAGATCAAGGGAAAAATTCAAATTAAATGTCCCCACCACAATGCTCTGACCATCATTGTGTGGCAATGGTCGTTCATGTGATCATTTTATTGTTTTGATTTTGAGTTTTGTTTTTTTCCGAATTCTGATAATAGAGAGCTCCCGTTCATCGATTTTCATTGATGTGACACCAGGTTGTTTCTTTATTCACCTGGATCAAGGGAAACCCTTTGCCTCTTTACCATCGCTTAGAGTTTGGCCACTTCATGGTCATCTCATAATTTTTATAAGATTTAATTTGATTGCTTTCGTTTGTCGGTAGACATTAAAATCTTTTGTTCTCTGAGAACATCTTGCACGCATGCGCATAAGCACATCAGATAATGGGCCTATGTATAGCTTTGTTGGATTGTTGCTACCTACCACCAGCTCCAACACCACCACCACCACCGCAACCATGTCAGTGGCGACATAATCTAAACATAATGAGTCCCTAATATAGTCATAAACACGACGGTTATTGATCAACAAATTATTTCAAAAAATGCACCGTTTTCCATGCATACTCGTAGGCATCAGTTGATCTTTCACTTGATTGTAGCCAATGGTAAAAGCTACTACAACAGTGGGGCAAATCGATTATTTAGATTTTAAATCGGTCAGATTGGCAAAAGGTTGGCTGTGAATTTTGGTTCTAATATCCTACCCATAATTAAATATTTATACTATTTTTATTTGTAAAAAGAGAGAGATATGTAGGTCAGATGGTATTGAAAAATTGGCCATAAATCGGGTTCCAACCTTTTACGTATAGCCCACCAATATAAAGGACCCCTCAGATTTGGGCTTGTGGAGGGCCTCTAACAGAAGCATATTTCATGCCGATCCGGCCTGAGATATTGGTATATGGGTTGGTATATGGCTCTCTAACAACGGCATAGCAAAAATTGTTCACAAATCGGTCCAATAATTATATATAGCGCCCCATAGTAAACCGATCTCCAGAAATTTGGGCTTGCGGAGCCTTTAAAAGAGAAGGCAAATTTAATAATATCCGATCGCGGCTAAATTTGGTACATTGGTGTTGGTAATAATGGTCCTCTAAAACAACCAATGCAAAAAATTAGTTTCACAATCGGTCATGAATTATATATAGGCCCCCATATAAACGCGATCCGCAGATTAGGTCTTGCAGGAGCGCTCAAAGGAAGAAAATATTCATACCGATCCGGCTGAAAATTTTGTACATGATTGTTGGTATATGGTCATCTAAGCAACCATGCAAAAATTGGTACCACATCATTCCAATAATTATATATAGACCCCATATAAACCGATCTCCAGATTTGGCATTGCGAAGCCTCGAAAAGAGGAGGCAAATTGCATCCGATCCGGCTGCAAATTTGTAGCATGGTGTTGGTAATATGGTCTCTAAACGAATCCGTTGCAAAATTGTCCACATCGGTCCATAATTTGATATGGCGCCCTCATATAACCGATCCCCAGATTTTGGGTTGCGGAGCCTCAAAGAGAGCAATTTCATACCGATCCGCCTTGAAATTTGGTAACATGATAATTGGGTATATGGTCTTTAACAACCAATGGCAAAGAAGTTGGTCCACAATCGTCCATAATTATATATAGCCCCCATATAAACCGATCTCCAGAATTTTGGCGGTGCGGAAGCCCTAAAAGCAGAAGCAAATATTCATTCCGGAATTCCCGGCTGAAAATTTGGTACATGGTGTTGATATATGGCTCTAACAAACCGTGCAAAAAATTGGTTCACATCGGGTCAATAATCCATATATAAAGCCCATCATATAAAGCGATTCCAAGATTTGAGCTTGCGAAGTCTCCAAAAGAAGCAAATTTCATCCAATCCGGTTGTAAATTCTGGAACATTGGTGTTAGTATATGATCTTTAACGAACCGTGGCCACAAGAATTGGTCCATATCGGTCGCGTTAATTATATATAAAGGCGCTCAATATAAAAACATTCTTCCAGATTTGACCTCCGGAGCCTGCTTGAGGAGCAAAATTCATCCGATCCGGTTCAAATTAGGCACGTGGTGTTAAGTCATATGGTCGCTAACAACCATACAAAATTGGTCGCAATACACAAAAAATTGGTCCATATCGTTTGGCAATAAACCAAAAATTTTATTCTATAGAAAATTTTGTTCGAAATTTTATTCGTTTTCAAATAATCATGGTTGGGCCACTCGAGCCACAAATAATTACCAAGATTTTATTTCTTATAGAAACTTTTGTCAAAAATTTGTTTCTAATAGAATTTTGTTAAAAAAATTTTTATTTCTGTGAAGAAATTTATTGTCAAAATTTTCTTTCTATATGAATATTTTGTCAACATTTTTATTTCTAATAGAAAAATTTTTGTGAAAATTTTTATTTCTAATAGAAAATTTTGGTAAAATTTTATTTCTGTAGAAAATTTTTCCAAAATTTTAAATGTCTACTTTGGCCAAACTGAAATTATATACGTAATTGGATCGAATCTTTTTGATTTAAAATATATACCACGTATGGACTTTAATACAAGTTTAGAAGATGGGTTTAGGAGGTTTTTTTGAGATACCTTGCTCATCGGCAAGCCCGTTACCCGCAACTTTAAGTAATTCGATTGTGGATGCAGTGTTTTAGAAGAAGTTTTCTACGCAATGCCATGAATGGAGGGGTACATAAAGCTTCGGCCATGGCCTGAACATTACGGCCGTATATACTTGGGTCTAAAATTCAATTAAAAAAAAAAAATCCAAAAAATTATTTTTTCGCCATCTATTATATGTTACATTGAAATTATTGGTGTTCGCTCTAATGATAACACCTTCAAAAAAAATGTAATAATAATTATCGTTTCGAATTTGTCTGCAATTATGAATAAATCTAATTTTAACGTAGTTTAATTTACATGTGCTAGTAATAACAAAAAATATATAATTCCCAATAATTGAAGTTGCCATAGAACATGGAATTTTTAGCAAAGATATGCAAAATTTTCTAGCGAATATGTTTACCATCTGAATTTTCAGCAAAAGAACTTCCTCCGCCTCAGCAACTCAATCTAATATTCCAGCATGCTCATGGCTTTAACTGCCTTAATTAAAGTCAAGCAACGCGAAAGCCACGATCAAATAAAATTGACTTACGCAGGCTGTTGCTTAATGATGTTTCTTATTTCCGGTTTGGGTAGGCTGAGTAAGAAAATTAGCCAATCCATTGATCATAAATGGAATTAGCAAAAAAAGGCGCATGAGCTTTATGTGATGAGTATGAAATTTTTAGAAAAAAGAAATATTTTTTTGTTGCATATAACAAAGAAATGGTAGCCTTAACTAAAGCCGGTCCATCATTGTCAAAATGTTTTGTTTGAATATATACTGGTAATACTCTGATGGTTTTTGACACTTTGTGGGGTGTGTAATAATATAGTCGCTATAGTTGACCCTAAATGAATTTAATAAAAAAAAATCCTTTTTTGTTAGTCGAACATATTGGTTACGAAAGTGACTACAGAGTCTTGAGGAAATGAACCAGTTTACACCCGAAAGCTATGGGAATTTGCGCTGGTTTGTTTGATGGCATAATCAGCTTTGTTGGCATGCATTTTTTGCAGATTATACCAAACTCCACATTGTTTGAGCGGTCTTTGAGAGCCATATTAATCTATTGAAATTTGCGCATTACAACACCCACTAAATAAGCGAATGACACGTGCAATTATTTCTTCGACGATCCCAGCTATTATGTCAAAACAAGCAATGAGCCGAATGGAGTTGCTTAACGATGGATGTTTGAAAAAAATATTTTTTTTTTTGGCTAGCCACAAGACAAATTTGTTGATACGAAAAAACAACAAAATAAAAAATAGTTGTAATTTTGATCGACAGCAAAGATCATTGATTGCAAAATTATGAAACGCGGTAACTGTTTTTCGCATTCTTGTCGTTTTGCAATGGTTACATAAACAAAATAGGAAATTGATCGATTGACAACATGGTGAGTGAAATTTGTAATTCGTTGCATTGAAGCAACACCCTGTAATGAAAACATATAAGGCCTAAAGGGAGTAGTAAAGCATACAGTGAAACCTCTCAAAATTTGAACAACTTTTGTGAAAAATGTTTTGAAATACACGCAAGAGAGGGATATCATCACCTCAAAACTTGTTTCAAGAGCAAAATGTTTATTTTGAGATGGCGGACATGTAACCTATTTGTAAGAAAAAATGTTGTTTTGCCTCGTTACCCAAGATCAGATAGATAATTTTTTGGAGAAAACAAGCTGGTTGGCGACCAAGGGCTGTGGAGTCGATCCAAATTTGCTCGAACTCCAGCATTTTTCATCAGCCTCGACATGTCCGACTCCGGAGTCCGACTCTTGGGTAATGTAACTAAATCTAATTTTAATACTACTAATTTGTAGTTCTATTGTCGGGGACTACCGCAAATGGACCGATATAAATTATCTATATTTATTTAATGTGAGCAATAGAGATACTTAAATTTCAAAATTTGATTGCGAATTGAATTCTATATTTCAATTTTAAGGCAATTTAAGGCCAATGTTTAATAAATAAAATAATGAATAATAAATATGCCATGCATAAAAATGAAAGCAATACCAACAGCCTTCAGTATATTATATATTTAAAGACACCGTAAAAGAAAGTTCAAAAACTGGACGGGGCTCATTGTGATTAATAGTATTATATAAAACCTTAACCTCAAAAACAATTGTGCAACGAAAATATTGATACCATCTCAAATCCTTTTAAATAATTTTTTTCGAAGCTATATAAAGGTTTATTATTCCCATAAAATGCATGAATTTGAATCTGAACCGATTTAGACAAAAAATTGTATATCACTTCTCAAAATCTATGTACTGTAAAATTTAAATCTAACGTTATGGGACGAAAACACATTTTTAGTACAACCAAATAAGGAAAGTTTGAAGTCGGGCGGGGCCGACTATAATATATCCCTGCACAACTTTTGTATTTAGATCTACATTTAGATAAAATCTCAAACTTCTTCAAAAATTGTTTGAGTATTTTTATAAAGGTTTAATGTTCGCCATTAACGCAATTATTTAAAACTGACCCGATTTGGACAAATTTTGTCAGACTATTACTACAAAATTTTGGGCATAGTGAAGGCGCAGGTGTAAATATGGGAAATATTTTTTATTGTAGGTAATTTTTCGAAAAATAGGCATTTAAGTGAAATTCATCAAATGGATAAATATGTATGAAAGAGGAATAGGAAAATTTGAGTTTTTTTTTTTTTAGCAAGTTTTTTGTCTAAGACAGTGAGTATAGGTGAGCTCAGGAGATACAAGTAAGGAAAGTCTAAAGTCCGCGGGGGGCCGACTATATTATATCTGCACCACATTTGTCAGATCTAAATTTTCGATACCAAATCACATCCTCAAAATGTGTTGGGTGCCTGATAATACGTAAGAAGGTTTGTCCTAAAATAGCATACATTTTAAAATCACTCGACCTCTGGAACAGAATTTGATAGAACTTCTACAAAGTCTATAGACTCCAAAATTTAATTCGTGCTACATGGTCACTAGGGTGGAACACAATGTTAGTAAAAATATGGGGAAACATTTAAATCTGAACTTAATTTTAATGAGAAAACTTGCAAAAAGTTATTTATGATTTAATCGCTCGATATATATATGTATTTGAAGTTTAAGGAAAATTAGAGTCATTTTTACAATCTTTTTGTACTAAAGCAAGTGCGGATTTTAACAGGATAAATGTTGGTATTTTGACGCATTTTGTCGAAATCAGGAAAAACATATATATGGATATAGCTATATCTAAACTAACCGATTTTCAGCAACATGTGCAGCGGCATAGCTAACAATGCAATTCTATCTCCTGTGCAAAATTTGCAAACTAAATCGGAGTTAAAAATTAGCCTCTGTGGTCATATGAGTGTAAATCGGGCGAAAGCTATATATGGGAGCTATATCTAAATCTGAACCGATTTCAACCAAATTTGGCACACATAGCTCAATGAAATTCTACTCCCTGTGCAAAATATCAATTAAATCGGAGTAAAAGATTGGCAACTGTGGTCATATGAGTGTAAATCGGGCGAACGATATATATGGGAGCTATATCTAAATCTGAACCGATTTCAACCAAATTTGGCACGCATAGCTACAATGCTAATTCTACTCCCTGTGCAAAATTTCAATTAAATCGGGAGAAAATTGGCCTCTGTGGTCATATGAGTGTAAATCGGGCGAAAGAGTATATATGGGAGGCTATATCAAATCTGAACCGATATTCAATACATAATTTGACAATTGACACTTAACATACAGATTGTATTAGTGCAAATTACCAAGATTGGTTCATATGGCGTAAATATATATGGGAGCTATATCTAAATCTGAACCGATTTTCAAGTAAAATTTGGTACACTTGACTATAAGTCCTAAGTGTTCTTATTGTTGCAAAATTTTAAAGCAGTTAAGGGTAAAAACATCTGGCTTCTGGGCCGCATATAAGTCTCATAAATCCGGGCGAAATATAATATATATGGGAGGCTATATCATAAAATCTGAACCGGATTTCTTCCAAAATTCAATAGGGTTCTATTCTGAGCCAAAACACATACTTGTGGCCAAATTTTAAGTCGATTGGACTAAAAAAACTGCGACCGTAGACCTGATTACAAAAAGTGCTCACGGACAGACGGATATGACTTTATATCGACTCAAGGACGCCACCCTGAGCATTTTTGCCAAAGACACCACGTGTCTATCTCGTATCCTTCTGGGTGTTTCAAACATATGCAACTAAACTTATAATACCCCTGATCCACAGTGTGGCGGCAGGGTTTATAAAAACTTGAGAAAAATTTGCAATAGATAAATAATTTTAAAGAAAATTTGATATAGAAAATAACATTTTGCAGAAAATTCTCTATAGAATAAATTTTGACAAAAATTAATAATATAGAAATAAAATTTTGACAAAATTTTAGAAAAACAATTTTCTGTTAGAAATTAATTTTTGAAAAAATTATCAATAGAAAAAAATGTTATATAGTAAAAAAACATTTCTATTGAAATAAAATTTTGACAAAATTTTGTGTAGAAATAAAATTTTGATAAAATTTTCTATAGAAATAAAAATTTTGATAAAAATTTTCTATAGAAATAAAAATTTTGACAAATTTTGTATAGAAATACAAATTTTTCAAACAAATTTTCTATAGAAATAAAATTTTTGACAAAATTTTCATATTGAATATAAGAATTTTGTGCAACATTTTCTATAGAAATAAAATTTTGACAAAATTTTCTATCAATAAATAAAAATTTTGACAAAATTATTGTATAGAAACATAATAAATTTTTGACAAAATATTCTGTATAAAAAAATTATGACAAAATTACTATAGGAAATAAATTTTTGACAAAATTTTGTATATGAAATAAAAATTTTTGACAATTTTTGTATAAAAATAAAATTTTTGACATATTTTGTATAAAAATAAAAATTTTGAGCAAAAATTTTTGTAGAAATAATATAAAATTTTGAGCAAAAATTTTTTGTAAGAAATAAAAATTTTGACGAAAAAATTTTTTGGTAAGAAAATAAAATTTTGACAAAAAATGTTGACATTTTCTATAGAAATAAATTTTGACCAAAAAATTTTTCTTGTATAAATAAAATTATGAAAAAATTTCCTATAGAAATAAATTTTTTAGGCAAAATTTCTTTTAACAGAAATAAATTTTTGACAAAATTTTCTATGATAATAAAATTTTGACAAAATTTTCCAAATAGAAAATAAAATTTTGACAAAATTTTCTAATCAGAAATAAAAATTTTTGATAAAATTTGTATAGAAAAAAAAATTTTGACAAAAATATTTGTATAGAAATAAAAATTTTGACAAATTTTGTTAATAGAAATAAAAATTTTGACAAAATCTTGCTAATAGAAATAAAGTTTTGACAAAAATTTTCTATAGAAATACAATTTTTGACAAAATATTCTGTATAAAAAATAATTATGACAAAATTTACTAATAGAATAAATTTTTGACAAAATTTTGTATAGAAAAAAATTTTGACAAAATGGTTTGTATAAAATAAAATTTTTACAAATTTTTGTATAAAAATAAATTTTGACAAAATTTTTGTATAGAAAATAAAATTTTGACAAAATTTTCTGTAGAAAATAAAAAATTTTTGAAACAAAATGTTGAACATTTTTCTATAGAAATAAAAATTTAGAACAAAATTTTCTGTATAAATAATATATGACAAAATTTTCCTATAGACAATAAAATTTTTTTTTGACAAAAATTTTCTTACAGAAATAAATTTTTGACAAAATTTTCTATATAATAAAAATTTTGAGCAAAATTTTTCCAATAGAAATTAAAATTTTGACCAAATTTTTCTATAGAAATAAAATTTTGACAAATTATTCTATATAATAATAAAATTTTGACAAATTTTCTATAGAAATAAAATTTTGATAAAATTTTGGTATAGAAAATAAAAATTTTGACAAAATTTTGGTAATAGAAATAAAATTTTTGACAAAATTTTTCTATTAAGAAAAAGTTTTTTGAACAAAATTTTCTATAGAAATAGAATTTTTGGCGAAATTTTCTATAGAAAATAAAATTTTGACAAAATGTTCTATAGAAATATAAATTTTGGAGCAAAATTGAATAGAAATAAAAATTTGATAAAAGTTTCTATAGAACCGAGCATTGTAAGGAGAAAGTCTATTACTTTGTATAAATATAATATCTCGCTGAAGATGAACACAGATGAGTGTATCGAAATATCCGAGAATAAGCAAATATTTCAAATAAAAAGTAAATGAAAAAACCATTAACACGCTCAGCATTTTTATTAGTCCCCTATGACCTCAAGCCAAAAAAATAATCGCCAAAATTGTAAAAAATTCCAAAGGTCAACCTAACAAAACTAAACATGAAACGAAATTTTTAAACAAAATTTTTATGAGAAATAAAATTTTGGTCAAATTTTTTCTTTTAGAAATAAAAATTTAACAAATTTTTTGTGTAGAAATAAATTTTGATAAAAATTTTTCTATAGAAATAAAATTTTTACAAAATGTTTCTATTGCTAACGATTTTTATGCCATTGTTCTAGCAGTCGATAATAGAAAAAAAAAAAAGAAAAAAAAAAAAAAAAAAAATTATTTAAAATGAAGTTGTTTTGTCCTTATATTGATTTCGATTATATGTATCATAACAATGAAAGAACAATTTTGTTTGAACTATAGTAAAGCTGGTGAAATTTAATATTTAGAAAAATTTAAAGAATTTTTTTTTTTTTTGTTTTAGTAAATAAAACGATATGTTGTCAATTTTAATTTTTTTTCTCGGACTTTTCCGCTGGTGAGGGTTTTTCAGCTTCATCAGGAGAAGGTGTATTAATTTAAAGGATTTTGATTCTGTTTACATTATGGAAAATTCCTGATATACTATAAAAACTGGACAACACACACTAATAATAATAATAATATAAATAAAGGGAGTCAAGTCTAAACATAAATACTATATTCAGAATGTTCCTATGTCAAGTTATCGCGATGGAATCCATCCCATTACTGAAAAAAAGTACGCAACACCAAATGAAATGTTTCATATGGCTCAATTTTAATGAAATTTTCTTTGTGTACAATGGAAATGGCAATTTTTATTTTAGGGTTTTAATTGCTCTTGTTTAATTTATTTTCTTTTTTTTATTTTTTTAATTAAATTCATTGTAATTATTCAGTCGAAAAAAACGTTTCTTTTTATTATCAATGTTATTTGTTATTGCACTCTTTTGAAGGTTAATGAATTTATACGTAAATAGCATAATACGAACGATCAATTTAACTAATCTTCTTCTTAAGCTCCACCGAAGCGGGTAGACATTCCCCCTAAACCTCAATTCCGCATACCTAAAATATTCCAAACACAATCATAAAGGCATTCAATAAGCAAAGCAGAATGAGCGGGCGACAATCCCAATATCCTTGCAATCGCCAATAGCTTCCCAATAACAATATGTGTGGTACTTCTTTTAAAAGTTTTGTATGTCTTGAAATGAACATATAAAAAATGTTTTTAATGACTTTATGCTGCTACCGACCAGTGAGATATGCCCAAAGGTTTTATTTTGCCTTGACCATGTCCCGCCTTTAGTCCTCCCTACTTCTCTCTCGTCTTCTATTTTTCGGAATGATCAAGAAAGCTGAAACTCAACTGTCCTGTAAAAAAAAAAAAAACGAACTGAACTAAATTTCTTTAGGGATGAGACGAAGGATAAGGTCGTCTTAAAAAGGCGATCAGGCAATGACTTATGCTGTTTTGGTGCCTGTTTAGAGCCGGTGGTGGTGGGCCAGTAAAATATTCTGGAATAATAATTCCACAGATGAGCTATACAACCATGACAATCGTTCAGTCACAAATTATCCAAGCAGCTAGCACCAAGCCAGCAGTCCCTCATCCATATATGCCTTCCAACACACCAAAAGAGGGAAAACAACGATGGATAAGAACCACCACATAACTGTTCCATAAGCAAAGACAACATGAAAAAGAAATTGAGACTTAAGATGAGCCTTTACAAGAATTTAGCTTTATTATTACTAACGATAATTGTAACACGAAAGGAGAAAATTAATAGGCCGCAGCCTGTCAAATAGCCACTGAACAAACACATCTAAAGATCGCAAACATTCAAGATAATAGAAAAACACTGCAGCACCATTTATGGTTAAAATGCCAGGAGAATACAACTAAAATTTAATTTCTTTTTTTCAAATTTTCAACTTAATTTTTCTAACTTCCCTAAAGTTATGACCAATATATTTAGTAACTATTCTAAAAATTCAACGTAAGTGCTTATACCCCTATTATCCCCTCACCATTTAGTTATGTTATCACATTTTAGTAGTTTTTTACTAAATTCACTTAATTTGTTAAGTAAAAACAGTCTAATAGATTAATAAGAACTCACAGTAAACTAAATAAAAAGCTAACTGACCCGTACCTGACAACGCAGATAACAGTCTACATACACAACTAACATATAATGTCTTAACAGGATACGTACATAGATTTCACCATATAAAAAATACGTATACTGATTCTTTGAAATTAAATAAATTTAATTTTTCGTTACTTTTAATTTTCATTGTAACTGTGTGCTATCCTAGTATTATTGACCAAAAATTTATCATAATATACGTAATCACACATTTTATATTCTATATTAAGTTATACCCTGCGCCACACCTGTGGAACAGGGTATTTATAAGTTAGTGCATATGTTTGTAACACCCAGAAAGGAAGACGAGATAGACACATGGTGTCTTTGGCAAAAATGCTCAGGATGGGTCCCTGAGTCGATAATAACCATGTCCGTCTGACCGTCCGTCCGTCCGTCTGTCCTTGTGAACACATTTCTTGTGATCAAAAGTCTAGGTCGCAAATTTAAGTCCAATCGCCTTCCAAATTCTGGCACATGGTCTGCCTAACTTGTGGGTCAGAAATAGAACCTTAATTGATTTTGGAAGAAATCGGTTCAGATTTAGAATATAGCTCCAATATATCATCTTTTGCTCCGATATGGTCTAAATATGGTCCTAAAAAGCGCAGAGTTTTGGTCCCAATTTGGTTTGAAATTTTGCACTAGGTGTACACTTAGTAATGTAGTCTCATGTGTGCCAAATTTGATTGGAAATCGGTTCAGATTTATATATAGCTCCCATAATATAGCTTTTCGCCCGATATGCACTTATATGGACTCCAGAAGCCAGAGTTTTATCCCGATTAGCTTTGAAATTTTGCACAAGGAGTATAATAATTGGTAGTATAGTCATTTGTGCCAAATTTGATTGAAAAATCGGTTTCAGATTTAGATAATAGCTTTCCATATATATTTTTCGCGCAGACCGATATGGTACTTATATGGCCCTAGAAGCCAAGAGTTTTGGCCCAATTTGGTTTTGAAAATTTTGGCACTAGGAGTACAATTTAGTAATGTAGTTCATCGTGTGGCGCAAAATTTGATTGAAATCGGTTCAGATTTAGATATAAGCTCCCAATTATATAAGATTTTTCTGATTTCTGATGGTCCAAAATACCAAGCATTTTCCTTGTTAAATCGCCACTGCTTAGTCCGAAAAAGTTGTAAAAAATGCCTCTAATTTTCTCTAAACTTCTAATATCATATATATCGAGCGATACATCATAAATAAACTTTTGCGAAGTTTCCTTAAAATTGCTTCAGATTTAAATGTTTCCCCTATTTTTTTTTACTAAAATTGCGTTCTACCCTAGTGCATTAGCCAACTTAAATTTTGAGTTTATGGATTTTGTAAAAGTCTATCAAATTCTGTCCAAATCGAGTGATATATATAGCACCACACACATTTGACGGATATGATATGGTATCGAAAATTTAGATCTACAAAGTGGTGCAGGGTATAATATAGTCGGCCCCGCCCGACTTTAGACTTTCCTTACTTGTTTTATATATATTATATTAAATTTTTAAATAAAATTAAAAACTAAAATAAAATTAATATAAAAATAAAAAATATTAAATATAATTTAAAATTTCAACTTTAAAAAAAATAACTTTATAATTATAACACTAAATTTTAAATAAATAGTAAAAAGTATAACAAAAAATTAAAATTGCATTCCAAGAAAAAATCAATGATATGTCATATAAAAATAACATAAAATCATATTAGAGGATAAATGGGCATAAGTTATATAAAATAAAATGTAATGGCGGCAATTAAAATTAAGAATTTAGAAATAAAATTAGTATTAAAATTACATTTTATTTTGGAGTCGTTAGTTTTTTCTTCTTTATTTATTTGTTTTTGTTTTTTTAAATTTGATTTTTTTTTTAAAATTTTTATTTAGAAATAAAAATGTTAATTCTCCATTTTAATTTAATTTTTTCTTTAATTTTAATTCTAAAATTATGATCAAATTTAAATTTTATATTTATATCTGGTAACTCAAATTTTAATTTTATTTTTTATTTTAATACTCATTTAACTTTAATTATTTTATTTAAAATTAATATTTAATTACAAATTTAATTCAAATTAATATTACAACTAAAATTAATATTACAAAAAAAATAAAACTACAATAAAAATATAAACTTTAAATTAAAACTGATATAATACTTAAAAAATTTAAAATTACATTGAAGAAAAAATTGCAATATTTATATCAAATAAAATCACACTAGAAGAAATTGCCATTAGCTTATATTAAATAAAATTTAATATTGAATTAAAATTAGAATTTAAAATAAAATTAGTATTAAAATTACATTTCATTTGATTCATTCGTTTTTTTTTTTGTGACGTTTGTACCAAAGATTGTATTCAAAGATTTTATTTGAATAAAAGGAACACGAGTGAATGGTTATAAGAAAAAAGTATAAAATGAGAAAATACATTCAAAATAAATTTTATTTTGAATTTAATATTGAAACTAAAATTTTAATTCTGCCTTTTATTTTAAGTTTCATTTAATTATAATTTTGAATTATGTTCACATTTATATTTAAGAATACATTTTATATTTATTTCTTATAACTTAGGATTTAATTCTATTTTTTCATATTCATTTAAATTTAATTAATTTTAATTAAAATTAATATTAAAAATAAAATAAACTAAAATTTAAATTCAAATGAAAGATAAAATTTAAATTTAAATTATAAAAATTATAAATAGTTATAATTATATTATATATGTTATAATTCAAATTCAAATTAAAGTTAAAGTTAAAATTAAAATCAAATTTAAATTGAAAATTACAACAAAAATTAAGAATAGTAATAAAAATAAAATAAAAAAATTAAAATGAAAATTGAAATTGAAATTAATAATTGAAAAATACAAATAAAATTACAGTGAAGAAAATATAATATATATATATTTATATAAAATAAAATGACACACAATGAAGGGATATTAAGACATATAAATAAAATTTAATAAACAAAAACAAATTGAATCTAAAAATTACAAAAAAATCAAAATAAGTAATAAAAATATTATGGAATAATTAAAATTACTAATATAAATAAAATACCATAAAGGGATATTAAGTTATATTTAAATTTAATAAAAAAAAACAAATTAAACTGAAATAAAAAATATAAAAATACAATAAAATAATCAAAAATAATGATAAAAATAAAATAAAAAATTTAAGATTAATAAAAAAAAATAAAATAGAAAATGAAAATTACACTGAAGAAAAAAATCAAGATATTTATATAAAATAAAAGGACACTGAATAAATGGAGATGAAGTAATATTAAATAAAATTTACTATTGATTAAAATTTAAACTTGACTTGTTGATTAAAATTTAAATATTTAATATTAATTTTCCTTTTTTGTTTTTTTTTTTTGCGATGTATGTGTGTTACCACCAATAACACAGATTTTTGTTTGAATAAAAGGAGCACGAGTGAGCGGTAACAGCGGCAGCTCCCATACAATATGGATATTAACAGATTAAGACCTATTGAACAAAAGCCTACCAAGATATTGACTCATAATATTATTATGATCTCCATGACGATGTTGAAAATGATGATCGTCATTATTTTGAGAGATAGCAATGAATTTGATTTTCATTGGATTTTTTATGTTGTCCAAAATGTTGAAACTCTCACGCCACAAATATCTTTTATACAGTGGGATAAAATGAAATACCAAAAACAAAGTTATGTGATGAACAAAAAACTAATTTTTTATACAAATAGGCTTACCCATACAATTTTAAAAATCGAAAATATTTTTCATATAGAGCAAAAATAAGAGAATGACCCTTGAAAATACCTGTAAAGAAATAAACAGGGAAATAATTAACATATTTTATGAAAAAAAAAAAAAAAAAAAATAATAAATAATAATAATAATAATAATAATAATAATAAATAACAAATAA
>PGFW01048462.1:8688-20268 GCA_003123925.1 Haematobia irritans | reverse complement strand
CAAACTCAATTATAACTAACCCTCTAATACGACTTTCTCTCCTATCACCGTTCCATCGATATCATTTCTCCTCGAAATATTTTTTTTTTGTTAAAACTTTTTCCCACATGAAATCCTCTTTGTTTATTAGAAAAATCTTCTTGTTTCAATTAGTCCAAACATTATTACATCCCTTCCACTACTGGGCTTTCACTATTCACATACAAAATGTGGCGACCGAGCCAGGGATCTGATTCTTCTGGACCACCAGTGCCACTCGAGCGACACAAATAATCTATCAAAATTTAGAGAAAAAATTTTAAAAACACCTACCCTAAACAAAAAAATTTATTCCATACGACAATTTTTTTCACAATTTATCTCTGTAGAAACATTCTTGCCAAAATTTTCATTTCTATAGAAAACTTTGTTAAACAATTCCGTATCCTATAGCACTTTTCTCAAAATCTTTATTTCTTATCTTAGAAAATTTTGTCACAAATATTTATTTGTATAGAACATTTTTTGTCAAAAATTTTACTTTTTATATAAAATTTTGTTCAAATAATTAACTTACTATAGAAAATTTTTTTCAAAAATAATGTTTATGATATAGGAATAAATTTTGTCAAAATTTATATATCTCTATGAGACGAAGTATTATGGAAGTGTACCAAAAGATTTTTGGTTAGGATTTTTTTGTGGTATATTTGTAGTATGGAAATTGTAAAAGGGTGTACAAAACTGCTTAGGGCAGCAACCTTATTCAAAGTGGAAAGGTACTTCAGGAAGGAAGAAAAGAATGTGGTTATTTATTTTATATATTACAAGACCTGGTTCTGGTACTAAGAGTTTATTTTGGGTGGTCTAGGCGAATAGAATCCTAGAACACATACAAAATTGTTAAAATATGGATCAAGGATGGGAGAGAGAGAACCGATTTAGGAGTAAACGTGACAAATTCAGAACCCGATATCCTATTTCGATTGGCGCAATATAAGGATTATGCGCAAGGGAGAGATCCATGATTTGGGCTTCTTTTCGCACTATGACGCATAATTAGGCAAAATTGTATTTATTAATTTTTTATGGGATTTATAAGGATATTTCAAAATAAAGTGATTTTCGTTGAGGAGATATTAGCAAAGACATTTTTCCATATACAAATATTCTGTTTTTTTTTTCTTTTTTAATTTTAAAGAGATTTTCAATATTTGACAATGGTTCCTGCGCAACAAAAATGTGGACAGGTATTATAAGTTACGTGCATATGTTGTAACACCCAGAAGGAGACGAGATAGACACATGGTTGCTTTGGCAAAAATGCTTCAGGGATGGGTCCTGAGTCGATAATAACATGTCCGTCTGACCGTCCGTCCGTACCGATCTGTCTGTGAACACATTTTTGTGATCAAAGTCTGGTCGAATTTAGGTCCAAATCGCCTTCAAATTTGGGCACATTTCTTAATTTGGGTCAAGAATAGAACCTTATTGATTTTGGACGAACGGTTCACCGATTTAGATATTTAGCTCCCAATATATACTTTCGGCCCAGATTTTAATGTCTAATATGGTTCCTAAAAGCCAAGAGTTTTTGGGCCCAAATTTAAGGTTTAAATTTGCACTAGGAGTACACTTATAATGTAGGGTAAGTGTGCATTTTGATTGGAATCGGTTCAGATTTATATATAGCTTCCCATTATAGGCTTTCGCCCGATATGCACTTATATGGACCCAGAAGCCAGAGTTTTATCCCGATTAGCTTGAATTTTGCACAAGGAGTATAATTCGGTAGTATCAGTCATTTGTGCCAAATTTGATTGAGTTCTGGTTCGATCTTAGAATATTAGAATTCTTCATATATAATTTTGGTCCGCACCGATATGGGATTTATATGCTCCCTAGAAGCTCGCTAGATTATTGGCTCAGATTGCTTGAAAATAACCCTAGTGCATTAGCCAACTTTTAATATTTTGAGTTTATGGATTTTGTAAAAGTCTATCAATTCTGTCCAAAAAATCGAGTGATATATATAGCACCACACAGATTTGACGATATGATATGTGTTATCGAAATTTAGATCTACAAAGTGGGTGCAGAGGTATAATATAGTGCGGCCCCGCCCGACTTTAGACTTTCCTTACTTGTTTTATATATATTAATATTAAATTTTTAAATAAAATTAAAAACTAAAATAAAATTAATATAAAAATAAAAAATATTAAATAATAATTTAAAATTTCAACTTTAAAAAAAATAATTTATAATTATAAACTAAATTTTAAATAAATAGTAAAAAGTATAACAAAAAATTAAATTGCCATTCCAAGAAAAAGATAATGATATGTCATATAAAAATAACATAAAATCAAATATTAGAGATAAATGGGGCATAAGTTATATAAAATAAAATGTAATGGCGCAATTAAAATTAAGAATTTAGAGAATAAAATTAGTATTAAAATTACATTTATTTTGAGTCGTTAGTTTTTTTTCTTTATTTATTTGTTTTTGTTTTTTTAATTTGATTTTTTTTTTAAATTTTATTTAGAAATTAAAATGTTAATTCTCCATTTTAATTTAATTTTCCTTTAATTTTAATTCTAAATTATGATCAAATTTAAATTTTATATTTATATCTGGTAACTCAAATTTTAATTTATTTTTTATTTTAATACATCATTTAACTTTAATTTATTTTATTTAAAAATTAATATTTAATTACAAATTTAATTCAAATTTAAATATTAACAACTAAAATTAAATATTACAAAAAAAAAAATAAAAACTACAATAAAAATATAAACTTTAAAATAAAACGATATAATACTTAAAAAATTTAAAATTACATTGAAGAAAAAATTGGGGCAATATTTATATCAAAATAAAATCACAACTAAGAAATTGTCCATTAGCTTAATATTAAATAAAATTTAATATTGAATTAAAATTAAGAATTTAAAATAAAAATTAAGTATTAAAATTACATTTCGATTTGATTCATATCGTTTTTTTTTTTGTGACGTGTTTGTACCGAAAGATTGTATTCAAAGATTTTAATTTGAAATAAAAAGGAACACGAGTGAATGGTTATAAGAAAAAAGTATAAAATGAGAAATAATTCAAAAAATATTTTAAATTTTGAAATTTAATATTGAAACTAAAATTTAATTTGCCTTTTTATTTTTAAGTTTCAATTTAATTATAAATTTTGAATTATGTTCACATTTATATTTAAGATACAGTTTTTATTTAATCTTCTTTATAAACTTAGGATTTAATTCTATTTTTTCATATTCATGTTTAAATTAATTAATTTTAATTAAAATTAAATATAAAAAATAATAATAAACTAAAATTTAAATTCAAATTGAAAGATAAAATTTAAAATTTAAATTATAAAAATTATAAATAAGTTATAATTATATTATAAATATGTTATAATTCAATTCAAAAATTAAAGTTAAAGTTAAATTAAAATCAAAAATTTTAAATTGAAAATTACAACAAAAAAATTAAGAATATAATAAAAATAAAATAAAAAATTAAAATGAAAATTGAAATTGAAATAAATAATTGAAAATACAAAATAAAATTACAGTGAAGAAAATATAATATATATATATTTATATAAAATAAAATGACACTACAATGAAGGGATATTAAGACATATAAACTAAAATTTAATGAAACAAAAACAAATTGGAATCTAAAGAATTACCAAAAAAATCAAAATAAGTAATAAAAATATTATGGAATAATTAAAATTACTAATAATAAATAAAATAACCAATAAAAAGGGATATTAAGTTATATTTAAATATAAAAAAAGAACAAAATTGAAACCTGAAAATAAAAAATATATCAAAAATACAAATAGAAATAATCAAAAATGAATAAAAAAATAAAATAAAAAATTTAAGATTATAAAAAAATAAAATTAGAAAATGAAAATTACACTGAGAAAAAAATCAGATATTTATATAAAAAAAGGACAGCTGAATAAATGGAGATGAAGTAATATTAAAAATAAAATTTACTATGATAAAATTTAAACTGACTTGTTGATTAAATTTAAATATTTAATATTAAATTTTCCTTTTTTGTTTTTTTTTTGCCGATGTATGTGTGGTTACCACCAAAGTAACACAGATTTTTGTTTGAATAAAAGGAGCACGAGTGAGCGGTAACAGGCGGCAGGCTCCCCATACAAATATGGCATATTAACAGATTAAGACCTAATTGAAGCAAAGCCTACCAGATATTGACTGGCATAAATATTATGATGCTCCATGACGACATGTTGAAAAATGATGATCGTCATTATTTTGAGAGAAGTAGCAAATGAATTTGATTTTCATTGGATTTTTTATGTTGCCAAAATGTTGAAAACTCTCGACGCCACAAATATCTTTTATAGCAGTGGGATAAAATGAAATACCAAAAACAAAGTTTATCGTATGAACAAAAAACTAATCTTTTTATACAAAATAGGCTTACGCCATACAAAGTTTTAAAAATCGAAAATATTTTTTCATATAAGAGCAAAAAAATAAGAGAATGACCCTTGAAAATACCTGTAAAGAAATAAACAAGGGAAATGAAATTAACAATATTTTATGAAAAAAAAAAAAAAAAAAAATAATAAATAATAATAATAATAATAATAATAATAATAAATAAACAAATAAAAATAAAGTATAAATATTTAATTATGGTAGGGATTATTAGAACGCAAAATTCACAGCCAACCTTTTGCCAATCTGACCGAAATTTAAAAATCTAAAATAATCGATTTGCCCCACTGTTTGTAGTAGCTTTACCATTTGGGCTACAATCAAGTGAAAGATCAACTGATTCCTACGAGTAAATGAAAATGGAAAACGGTGGCAATCTTTTTGAAATATATTTGTTGATCAATAACCGTCGTGTTTATGACTAATATTAGGGACTCATTATGTTTAGATTATGTCGGCCACTGACATGGTTGCGGTGGTGGTGGTGGTTGTTGGAGCTGGTGGTAGGTAGCAACAAATCCAACAAAAGCTATACAAATAAGGCGCCATTATGCTGATGTGCTTATATCGCATGCGTGCAAGATGTTCTCAGAGAACAAAGATTTTAATGTCTACACGACAAACGAAAAGCATCAATTAAATGCTTAATAAAAATTTATGGAAAGATGACATGAAGTGGCCAAACTCTAGGCGATGGTAAAGAGGCAAAGGGTTTCCCGTTGATCCAGGTGAATAAAGAAACAAACCCTGGTGTACTATCAATGAAAATCGATGAACGGGGGAGCTCTCTATTATCAAGAATTCGGAAAAAAAACAAAACTCAAAATCGAAAAACAATAATGATCAATGAAACGACCATTGCCACACAAATGATGGTCAGAGCATTGTGGTGGGGACATGTTAATTTGAATTTTTTTCCCTTGATCTAAGAAAGACCACGACAACGAGTGAATCATCAATGTTAATTTAGATGATGTTTGTATGGTAAAAACAAAAAAAAAACAAAAATCGAAGCAAATGCTATAGGGAAATTAACAGCAAGTCAAGGCAGTTAAGTCCAAAAGCTGAGTATCCATCGATCCATCCATTCATAGACAGGACACAGCAAACGGACGGCAGACGAATACAATCGAACTGAATCATTTAATTGTTTTATTTAAAGTTATGTCAGAGTTTATCAGATTGACCATAAGTCAAGTTGTTTGTTTGTTGTTTTTTTTTTATCGCTTTTGCAGCGTATTGTTGTGGTGTGGTTGTTTGTGATGTGATTCCTGGTAGATGCACTGTTTATTTTTTTGGATTGCAATCGTGTGTGGTCTTAAGCTCAAAGTGAATTTTTAAATGATAACGCCTCAAAAGCAAATAACATCTTTAATGGGCTCACAAAATGTTGGCCGTTTAAAACAAATAAATAAGACATCAGTGGTTAAAAGTGGAAATATTTTTTGACTTAAAAATTATACAGCCGAGATTGATATAAATGATCACCGTGGTGCAATGGTAGCATGCCCGCCTTGCTATACACAAGGTCGTGGGGTTCGATTCCTGCTCGACCGGGCGAATACCAAAAGTTTTTGCAGCGGTGGATTATCCCACCTCAGTAATGCTGGTGGACAATTTTCTGAGGGCTTATCAAAAGCTTCTCTAAAGTGGTTTTCACTGCAATGATGGGAAGCGCCGTTCGGACTCGGCTAAATAAAAGCAGGTCCTAATCATTGAGCTTTAACATGGAATCGGCAGGCACTCGAGTGATTAAGAGAGAAGTTTCAGCCACCCTAACCTAACCTAACCTAACCTAAATATAACCGATAAAATAATGAAAATTCGATGATTCCGAAGCCAAAAGAGTAGGGTTCTTTAAAATTCGCCACAGGATGAAAGGCCGATTTGCTTTGTATGGACTGATTGGGATTACACGGAGGAAAATAAGGGCATTTTACCAATTTCAGTGGATAATTTTCGGTATAAAAAAATTGTTTTCTATACACCACCGTGGTGCAATGGTTAGCATGCCCGCCTTGCACACACAAGGTCGTGGTTTCGATTACTGCTTCGACCGAACACCAAAAAAGTTTTTCAGCGGTGGACTTAATCCCACCTCAAGTATGCTGGTGACATTTCTGAGTGTTTTCAAAGCTTCTCTAAAGTAGTTTCACTGCAATGTGGAATGCCGTTCGGACTCGCTATAAAAAGGAGGCCGCCAATGTTCATTGAGCTTTAAAAATGGAATCAGGCAAGCACTCATTGATAAGAGAGAAGTTCACGCAATGTGGTATGCAATTTGGGAGCCAACGTGGTGCAATGGTTAGCATGCCCTTCTATTGCATACACAAAGGTCGTGGGTTCGATTGCCTGCTTTGACCGAACACCAAAAAGTTTTTTCAAGCGGTGGATTATCGCCACCTTCAGTAATGCTGGTGACATTTCTGAGGGTTTCCAAAGTTTCTCTAAAATGATTTCACTGCAAATGTGGAACGCCGTTCGGATCGCTTATAAAAAAGGAAGGTCCGCTTGTCATTGAGGAGCTTAACATGGAATCGGGCACACTCAGTGATAAGAGAGAAGTCACCAATGTGGTATCACAATGAAACTGAATAGTCTAATAAGTGAGCCTGAAAAATCGGGCTTGCACACTAACCTTTAACTACCTAGAACCTTGGTATATGATCTACTCAAAAGCTTGTTTCAAGAGCCACGCTTTTACATATTATTTTAAGATTTTTGTCGGCAAAAACCATAAGGAAAGATATGTTAAATTTCTCTATTAGTCTATTTTTATACCCACCACCAATAGAATGGTAAATGGGGGCGTATAATAAGTTTGTCCATTCCTTTTTGTAACACATTGAAACATCGATTTCCGACTATTATAAAGTATATATATATTCTTCGATCAGGAGAAAATTCTAAAGACGAATCTAACCATGTCCGTTCTGTCTGTTGTAATCAAGCTTACAGCTTTCAATAATTTGCAACTATCGTCCTGCAATTTCGCAGCAGATGCGTTTTTTGTTTGCAGGCAAGGTCAAGTTCGAAGATGGGCTTAATATCGGTCAGTTTTTTGATAGAAAACAGTATTTTTCTGTCCGATTACCTGAAATTAAAAATAAATCTAGAGGTATTTTTTTAGGACATAAATAGGTGTGTCTAAATGGGGTTATTGGTCCAATGTTTTGTATAGCCCCCCCATATAGACCGATCTTCCGATTTTAATTCTTTGGGCTTCTAGAAAGGCGTATTTTCCATTTCCGATTTGTGCTGAAATTGTACATCTTAAAGGTATTTTAGGACCACAAATTGGGGGGTACTTGGTAGCATGTTGTGGTATAGCCCCCATAATTAGACGCGATCATCCCGATTTTATTACCCAGTTGTTGCGTCATAGCAAGTTTTTATAGACATCATCCAATTTGCCTAAGATTGGAATCTAGAGGTATTTAGACCAATCAAAGTAGGCGTGCGCGAACAATGGGTAGTATCGGTCACGATTTGGGGTATAGAGCCCCATTATATTTTGAGAGATCTCCAGTATTTTTACTCTCTTGACGCGTCTAGAAACGCGATAGTTTTTATCCAATTTGTCTGAAATATTTGAAATCTAGAGGATTTAATGCCATAATACAGGCTGATTACGTCTCAAAATTTGGTCAATCATAAACTTGACAGTATTTAACTTTACAATTTTGCATTTAAAAAACCTGAACACCCCTCATTTTGGAAGTGTGTGTGTGTAGAATGTTGCTCCTATTTGTGATTTTGGAATTCACTCTTCACAGTTGCTTCAAAATGCCGTGCAAGCAAGAAGAGCATGCGTCAATGCTGCCATCGCGAAAATACGAGCTACTCGCACACGCAAAGCTGGGCAAAATCGCTAAAACCAATTCAACGTACAAAGTGTGAATTTAAAGTAGTTTGGCGGAAAACGTATGTCGACAGCCAGGAAGTCTGGATGGGGGGAATCGAAAAACGCAGGAAGCCGCTGCAGTACGACAAAAGAGAGTTGCCGGTAGTTTCAAGGCGAAAACCCTAACCTCTCTCTGCCGAGATGGCGCAAATAAGCTGGCGGTGTATCGTCTACAAGCCGTGCATCGAGCCAAAAAAACGAGCCTGGACTATCGACTTACAAGAAGGTAGTGACCTTCAAAAATCGCCGATGATAAACAAAATACGACGGGCCAAAAGCGCGATCCCGGAGGCTGTACACGATGATGCTGACGAAGTTTGACTGCTGGGTAATGGACAGCGCGAAACGTAACGTGCAAAGGCCGACTCGACAGCAGCTCGGCGACAAGGAGTTTTTATACGGCAAAAGGAAGGGGAAAGGCTAGCAGATATTTTCAATACATAAAAACTGTTCAGAACAGTTTCGCAAAGAGAATATGCTGAAGTTTGGCCCAAGCCATCCTGCTACCTTGTGTGGCTTGAAAAGCGAGCATTTCAATAGTTGCCGCGGTACCTGTCAAACTCAAGAAATTTACGTCGGTAAAAGAGTGTTGTGAATAAACGTCTTGCCTGCCTTTCCTGAAGAGAAACATCGGTTTGTTCCTACCTGTTTTTGGCCGGATTTGCATCTTGCCATTCGGTTAAAAAGGCATGGAGTGGTGTACGCCCGCAACAACGGTGCAGGTGGTTCCCAAGGACAAGGAACCCTTCCAAACACGCCAGACCTCGCCCAATGAGAAATACTGGGCTATTGTCAGCGGAACCTAAAGAAGTACCAAAAAACTAGGCTAAGGACGAGCAGGCAGTTCAATGGCAACCACTGGCTCTGCGTTCGTATAAGTGGGCCGCAAAAGCGGAACCAACGGTTGGCCTGTAACAAAACTCTAATGCAGGCTGCAAACGTGAGGCCCGGCAATTTGGATTTACTTTGCGAGAAGGCGAAAGGCCTAAACTGAGGCATTATTTTTCGCTGAGATTTTGTATACTAATGAACTTGAAAAGAGAAATTTAATTGTGACTTTTCTTTCAAATAAACGATTTTCACTAGCCTGATACCGCGTTTTTTCCCTTGACCACAAATTTGACAGTATCACCCTTTAGGTTTTCAGTAATCGGTGTCATGAGGCTCCCAGTTTTGGTATAGCCCTCCCATTAACGACCGAATCTCCTGAAGTTAGTTCGTGGGCTCTTATAGAAACCATGTTTTCTATTACGCATTTGCAATGAAAATTTTAACCTATTAGTGACCACACAAACACTGCTAATCGGATTTAAGTATTTATAGTTCCATTTTGTAAGGCTCCATATAGACCGATTTCATTTCTTGATGGTAAGTAGAAGGCGCACTGATCACGAAAATTAACTTCTAATGCTCGGAGTGTTTAAAATTTCACGATTTTACTTTCTCGTAATCATTAGACCAAATAAATGATATTTTAGATTTCATACACACAAGAGAAGATATTGGTTTGAAACTCGATTTGTTTTGTAATGAAAATCTGCACTTAAGAATGAAATCACAAGTGTTGTCAAAATCTATTTAGTTTATTTACAACCATTATTTGGTTCCTTCTACCTTTCGGAGCTTATTATTATAGATTGTTGTTTGAAATACAAGTCAAATGGTTGTCTGAACTAATTGGCCTTTCTATTGAAATTTTGATTCGAATTCGATATCGCACAACCGTACCTATAAAACCTTGCATAACCGTCAATTTAAGTATTTCGACACTTACAATTGATAGTCCAAGCAGCCGAATTCCCGGTTGGAAATATTTTTAAAATGTCAATATTGTTATTATCAATAATTGAATGTGGAAAGGAAAACGTGTTTTTTAATTTTAATGTTAATATAAAACCACTGAAAACTGAATATTTTTTGCAGATCCGTTTTTCTAAGTTTTATTTAAAATCCCCGTGGAGCTGCCTGTCAAAATATTTTCACGAAACTACTCCCGCAATCATCAGGATATCATGCAACGAGCCCAGATAAACAGTTATTTTATTTATGAAACCCCAAAGGAAGTGACTATGAAGAGTAAGATTCTTATTAAATTTTTAAAACATGCCAGCACTAATTTTCTAAAACGTTAAATTTGTTGTGTTTTTAGGGCAAAGCTATTGTTTGGCCCATTTTTATAAGCTATGTGCTTCAGTTTGACTCCCATTTATAAGTAGAAATGTACCAAGAGTCACAGAGATTTAACTCTCATTGCCTGTCAATTCAACAATCCAAGCTGGCATGTACGTTTAAAGGTGACAATTTTTGTTAAATTATGTACATTTCTATCAATTAAAAATATAAAATATAATATTTTGATGAAAAATTTATTTTGAATTCGGTTAAGGTGCTAATAAGTTGGGGTAATACAATCAAATAAGAAGGGAGTAAGCGACCAAATTGCAATCGTCTTAGTACAACCAAACTCCATATATGGTATTAGTTAGATTTCCTATGATTCGGATTTGAGTGAACCGAAATTTATCGGGTATCACAACTGCCAGGCAGATAGTTGCTGCAACTGCCCAAAAAGGAGGTTGGCAATAAATTCCGGTCATCACAACCCAATATGTTATTCTCTGTGTTCAAGGCATCATTTCATCAATTGTTTCTTGCACTCAACGCAAAAATGGTTCTTAAAAAACCAGAATTCTGATCTAGCCATGAATAGATCTCTTCAGATCTCTGATATCAAACCTGCTGAAATTCTATAATTATTATCAAGTAACCCGGCTACGCTAAGAGTTTTTCGGCGAAATCATATTCTAATTTGATTCATGGTGGTGGTATTTAAGATTCGGCCCGTTTGTTCATATATTCTTAAATTTTTTATACCCTCCACCATTAAGATGGGGGGTATATTAACTTTGTCATTCCGTTTGTAACACCCCCGGTCGAAATATTGTTCTAAGACCCCATTAAAGTATAATATATTCTGGTCGTAGTGGAAATTCTGAGTCGATCTGAGCATGTCCGTCCGTCCCGTTTTGTTGAAATCACGCTAAAAACTTTCCCGAACGAAACAAGTTAATCGACTTGAAACTTGCCACAAGTAGTTGTTATGATGTAGGTCGGATGGTATGCAAAATGGGCCATATCGTCCCACTTTTTACGTATAGCCCCCATAATAAACGAAACCCC
>PGFW01048429.1:676-15110 GCA_003123925.1 Haematobia irritans | reverse complement strand
ACTTGTGATCGGTTGCGTCGCTGCGGAGGATAATAATTAATTTATTTGAAGCTCCAACCTTCATGATTCGTGTCAAAAAATTATGACTCTCTGAATGCAGATTCGTTTGTGCGGGGATGAGGTCTTCCTATGATGAGACACTTTTGTTATTGTAGAAAAAATTTAAAAAAAAATGAATTTCAGTGTTAATCGATATAGGATATGTTTCTAGGAAAGAACAACTACGTGTGGAAGCAAAACTTGGCTTGAAGTAACTTGTTTCGCGCGCTCTTGCCTCCGAGGGGCGGGACTCAAAATTATTGATTGGGGATAGCAAGATCGGTGTGAAATGGCCGGAGGAGTTTACCCGACGAACATCCAAAATCCACAATATGATTTGTTTAATAGAGAGCACGCAACAAAGAGTTTAATTAACTTGATATCATCAGAGAAACTAAGAATATTCCATAGAAGAAGTGTTGAGTCACCTTCTTGATCAATATTTTGGCGGATATTCGGAACTCTGGTGCAGAAATGGGTTTGTCTTGGAGCGGACGTCACTATGACCAAAACAAACACGTGGTTGATGAATTCCGAGCTCTTGGACGAGGGGGACCCAAAAAAATGTTATTTGCAGGCGTCTCGTAGACATATGTTTAAGGTACTTTGAGAAACACACGATGCTTTTATCGGTCGGAGTATTGTTGACAATGTGAAAACATGGCACCTCCGCTCCCATACACTACACTCCTGGGTTCCAATCGACCGGTCGGTCAACTTGGACGGACAAGGACCGGTTGTGGGGAACGATCTTTTCCGAATCGTGAGACTCAAAGTCCGCTCTACTGACAACTAGTAATGCGCGCTACTGTGCTTTGAGATCGCATGTGATAATTTTATCGATTTAATTATCTTGAGAAGGGTAAGAAAACCTCCCCATGTTGATCTTATCACATAAATATATGCGTTTATTGGGCGTATTAGGTTGGAATTGTCTTTGAGGGTCGCAAATGGTGCGCGCGGACAAAACGGGGGGGCCCCATATTGGATGAGAAAAAGTGTTGTTCACAGATATACAGCGCATCGTCGGCACAGAGGATCATTGAGTAACGATTTGAGGGAAATCATAATTGGGCTCGAATTGTCAAAACTGCCCCCAGGCCCCATCTGGTATTTTCCAGATCTGGTCTCTCTGCCCAGCGACCTTGTATCTCAGACCTCACCACAAGGAAGTCGCAGGAACAAATATGGCTGGCAATTCAACCCAATTCAAATGATTTTTTGCCAATCAGTTTTATATGTCTTGAGGTGGCACGGTAATTGTGCGGTTGAGTGAACAACATTTTTCCTATCTCGAGAGACCTAATGGGCACGTATTTGCTACAGCGGAGAATTTGAAGCCTTGAAACGGCATCCAAGAGAAAGCCAATCATAGAATTCGTCACGGTGATGGTTTTCCGGGGGGACCACTATACTCAATGCTAGAGCAGATTAAAAATTAATCACATATCGCCCGCATGGTGCGCACGGCAAAAGACAAAAGTATATTAGGCATCATTTACTGTTGTCAGCGGACTTATTGAGGTCGTGCGGGTTCACGGGTTTCTGGTCAGCCGGGTTCACCAGGTCGCTGTCTCACACTCAGCCGACTGATCGATTGGACTCAGGAGGGTTTTAGTGATGGCCATGTTTCATCCTGTCACATAATTCACAGAATAGAACTCGTTCGGTGATAATTACGGCTTCATATAGCTGCACATTCCGGCTGCGGTATAAATAACACGTTGATTGTTATTATGACTCCCAAAGTGAGCTCCGTGCATGCCCATTTTGCCCGCGCTTCCGCATATGCAAATTGATGAAATGATCATGACTCCTAAACACGTTCCTTTTGTATCATTTTAAGGCACTCCCTGTTTTTATCTCCTCTAACCCATTTCATTTTGCGGGTCTTTCTTATTTACCCACAATTTCATTTTTGTTGTGATTTCTCTGGCTTGCTCCCTTCGGGGTCGGTGCACTTCCTGCGTGCTCATTTTTCACCTACGTTGGAAATTTGAACATTCCATCAGAGAGTTAATGTTGATTTCCCTCCGGGTCTGCAGAGCCGGACTTCATCTATCAAGCCAGGTTGTTTTTTGACTTCCACCGTTTTATTTCCTCAGAAAAAAGTACTTGTTCATAACCGAATTCCATGTTGTTTTAATTTTTTCATACAATACATAAAGTTGCATTCACAAAAGTACTGCTCTATCTCACAAACTATTGGATGTCTTACAGGTGTCAGCATTTGACCGGGTAATTATTTGCGTTGTTAAAGGTTGCGTTGGACTATATAACATTCATACTAGGCGACGACGCGGCCCTCTATGTGTCAGTCGGGATACTTAATCAGCAGCGCTTTAGAAGGCGAAGATTTATGAAAGCGTATTAGTCCTATTCATCTCAAAGGTAAAACCCCTGACTTACTTTTTTCCAGTGGTGGACGACTGCTTTGCCAAGGAGGGTGATTAATTGCTTCTGGATCCCGTGGAGGTCACAGCTCCCTCAGTGGATTCTCGGTACTTCGTAGATTCATTAATCATCGCCAGTTCTCCCTTCGGGTTGGTATATTCCACATGGACTACGCGCCTTTTATAACTGGTTGCCCGAACTCGTATGTTGTCATTACGTTTTGTTCTCCCACCTGGTGGTCTCTTCGTCTCCCTAGGCGTGCTTCTTGATACAAATAAGGAGTCTTTTTTGATGTATTAGTCGTTCGGTTCCTTCCTTAGTCATTAAAGGTGTTTACCCTAAAGCATTGATCGACCGTTGCTACACGTTGTATTCTCTGATTGGTTTACATTTGCTGCTTGTACTCGTTTACGAATTTTGTTATCCCAAATGTGGCTGGTGTTAGAACATACGCGGAACGATTAAGCACATATTGAATTGGAGCTTGGACTGAACCCCCCGCTCTATTGTAGTTCTCACCCGCCCAGTGCCCGATGAATCTTCTATCTATTGCCCAAAAATAGTTAGAGCTAAGGATGTTGCTTCGTTTGCCGAGTGCAGTCCCGAATTTGTTCCTCCGCGCGAAGAAGCTTGGGTTCGCATCATCGAGCCGTTTTGAATAAACAAATGAAATCGAAATTTTTACTTTCCCAAGGAGGTCACTGAAAATTACCCTTCGATTGGCCTCGGACTCAAAGATACGCGGTTATTAGTTATTGGAGTTGACGCCGAATAGTTGGTCGCCTTGCTTCATCTTCATTGTCCGATTTCTTATCACTCGGGGGAATGTCCTTAAGACTGCGGGGCGGTAATCACGGCATGACTCCGAATCTGACACTTCATATGTATCGAAAATCGTCGATTCGCATTTAACACAGTTTGGCATTTACGGCTTTCGCGGTCGAAAATTTTGATGCGGGAATTCTCTAGCAGTTGACCACAGCAAACGAAGCAGACAGTGAAATGGAAAACATTATATGCGACACAAATTCAGCAATGTAGCAAAAATGTGTCAGTCCGGGGACTTATCAGCCAACCTGTTAAGAACGAAGATTTATGAAAAAGTAATAATCTATATCCATACATAAAACCCGTGTTACCAGTGGTGGAACTGTTGACCCAAAGGTCTTAACTTGCACTACTGAGACCCTCGGATCTACAACTCCCTCACTGAGATTCTCGGGCTTACAGTTTCCCCATTAAGACCTTCGGGTTTATATTCCCACCACTGAGACATACGCGCCTACACTTCTCCCACTGATATGATCATACAGTATTCCCACAGTCTCCTTCGCTCCTAGCGTTCTCCTTAACAAAGGAGTTTTCTTGAATAGTCGTTCCGTATTCCTTACCTAAAGGTTATACCAAAACCAAACCGTTGCTACAGTGTACCGATTGCTTTACATTTGCTGGCTTGTATCTCGTATTAACCGAATTTATCCCAAAAGTGCTGTGTTGAACATATCGCGAGAACGGATTAAGCACATATTGAAAATTGAGCTTGGACTGAAGCCATTGAAGTTCCAAACAGTGCATGAACTCATTCGATGCACAAAAATAAGTTAGAGCTAAGGAGTTGCTTCGTTTGCACGAAAGTGGCCAGTCACCGAATTTGGTTTCCTCCGGCGAGAAGCCATTCCACATCGAGCAGTTTGTGAATAAAACAATGATCGAATTTACTTGCCAAGGAGGTCACTGAAAATGTACCCCTTCGATTGGCCATCAGAACTCAAGATACGCCGATGGTAATGGAGTGCACCGATAGTTGCTCCCTGCTTCATTCATCGTCCGATCATCATCGGGAAAATGTCCTTAAGAGAAAACGGAAGAGAGAAGGGCGATGATGATCTAGTCTACACAATTGATGTAAAAACAATGGCTTAAGGATCAAAAGGGCCGGCTTGGAAGGGCAGACAGATCTTTGGTAGTGAACGAATTCGCGCCATCCAACTTCAAATTCTGAGTGCAAGCAATTGGGGGTGGGGGCGCCGCAACAATGAGCACAGCAGTAGGTAGAGACCCGATAGACTCAATATGCATATGACATTTCAAATGGTGTAATGTCCTTCAATGTTTTATCTCCCTCTTGAGCTATATCCTTGCGTTATTCCTTGTGAAGCGATCTTGTCTTGTTTTAATCATTCAACAAGAATTTATCTTGTGTTTAAGGTCATGTTAAATCACATTCCAATTCAATTATAAACGGTCAGAAAAATGAAAACTCAGTCTGGATTCCTAGACTGAGGATTACAGGAGTCACCAAAACAATTGTTCTTTAGAAACAGTGAATATTGATTTAGAAAGGCAGTTTAGTTATTAGTTTAAATTAATTATATTTCTGTCTAAAGCAAATTATGTGTAGAATAGTTTTTAAATGAGATAAGTGTAAACAAATGTCGTGATACGAAAGGTGAGTTCATGTGGCGAACCAAAAAAAAGAAACTTACAAGGAAAAATTATCTTTTGCTTGAGAAAATTCACAAAAAAAATGGAAGACAATCGCATTCCAGCACTGGCTGCGTTTTTAGAGATAATTGTTACGTAGTGATCGCGTGGTACCTGTAGATTGTAAGAGCAAGTGGCTCCATTCCAAAACATTTGTGCTAATATTTTCTTGATTTCGGTTATTCCAGAGATTCTAGATCGGCAACTATGATAAGAAAGAAATTTTCTCAAGGCAGAATATTTTTCGTCATGATAACTGAACTGGAAATGATTTTCCTACTCAGTACATCGCATGGGGAAGGGTATCATTTAAGAATTCTTATGCCATGTGTCATCAACCGATCATAAATTCTCTAATCAAAGTCAAATCTAAAGGCTTAGAATGGCTAATGGCATATGGAACTCTGCCTAGGCTAAGGCCGAGTATGGGAAGATTATAAGTTTTAATCAATAGTGCTTAGCTGAGAAATAAGCGTCGCTATTCTCAGTTCGCACAAATATTAAAGGCCGCAGTCGATTTTTAGGCAAGTGCAACACCGGCCGCCTAGGAAGTCGCTAATCTTGATTGAAAAATTGAGCCTCCAATTAAATGAGCATGCATTTCTTAAAAGCGCTGAGAAAAAGCTTGCAAATTTTCCTATTTCCTGCTTTTTGATATAAAAGATTAGTTGTCGATCAATTGCATAATGTTCGGATACCTTTAATTTCATATTGGATTGGATATTTTTAACAATATTTAATCGTCAGCTCCATGCATCAGCAAAGGTCGTGGGTTCGAATTCCTGACTTCGACGAACACCAAAAAGTTTTTCAGCGGTGGATTAATCCCACGCTTCAGTAAATGCTGCGTGACATTTCTGAGGGTTTCAAACTGCTTAAGTGGTTTCACTGCAATGTGGAACGCCGTTGAATCGGTCTATAAAAGGAGGAACCCTTTGTCGATTACGAGCTTAATATGGAATCGGGCAGACTCAGTGATAAGAGAGAAGTTCACACAATGGTGGTATCACAATGGACTGAATAGTCTAAGTGAGCGCTGATGCATTTCGGCTGCCACCTAAACCTAACCTAAAACTACGTCAGCTCTGGCCATCAAGCCAACGCCAGCCGATGAAAATAGGTCGTTTTCGCACTACAGAGACCTGGTCAATGCAGTTAGCGTTTTCTAGAAATTTTAGCCGTATGGGGGTCTATAAACCCCCCTATCTATGATAGCATTAGTGTAAATGCAAATGGAAAATCTTAATAGGTTTTCAAAATCCTGGGGGGGCAGCAGGCCTTTTAATGCTTATGCTGGTATGAAAGACAGACAGAGGTTAAAGAACTGGCAAGCCGTTTTAATGGGTGAGTTCAGGCCAAGTTGCTTGTTAGTTCAGTGTTAAACGGGTGCGGACACAGGGTTGTGAGGTCAGGTGGGTCCTCGTGTGGAGGGGTTGAAGGGCTCGGGTGTATGCGTTGTCGCTTGATGCAGCCTGTCAGCTGGTGCGGGGTCTGAGGAGTCGCGGAGTTCGTGGTGTGGGGATGAGTGCGTGCGGACGTAGACTGCCAAAAGGTGCAGAGGCCTCTCGTTCCGCTTGGCCTGGATGTGAGTCTCGCGGAGGTTTGTTGATGGAGTCTGTTGCGGCTCTGTGTGTGCTGGTCGTGGGAGGGTCGGGAGCCGGAGTGGTTGGTGTGTCTCGTTGAGGGGGTTGTGGTGGTGAGTGTGTATAGGTGATATTTGGTGGAGTTCGCGCGTTGCTATATATGTCGTGGTGCGGGCCCGGGTGGAGGTGAGCGAATAGATGGAGTGGAGTTGTGTTGTGTGCTTGAGTAAGCGTTCGGTAAATCCATACCTAAAAATTATAACAAAACCAACCGACAGCTGTTGTAGTCCGACGCAGCCACCGGAGTGAGAGACACCTTTCCACGGCAAGGCCAGCGTAGTTTTTGGCAGGTGGCAGTCCGCGCCGTAAATTATTAGCTCAGTCCTTCCATATACTTTTAATCAATAATCTTAATATCAGCAACGCAAAGCTAATTGTATTCCAAATTTGATCCTGCTAACCGATCTCGATGGCGACTGCCATCATACGAGGAAATTGTGGAGCGACACTACTAGTGCAGCGCGAGATCCTAGCGTTTACGATAAAGAGAGGCCTCTAGCAGCATACGCATGCAAGTTTCCCCAACAGGAATCAATGAAGTGTGCTGTTCTCGTCCCTCCAGCAACCGGGGGAAAAGACACCTCTCACGCCATACCATTCCTAACTTAGTCGTTTTCTGTAATGCCTTACATAAAGCTAATTACCAAAAAACGCAAACCACCGAAAGCTACTGTGTACCAAACCCGAGCCAATAAACCGAATTCATGCAAAGTACCAAACACTCGGAGAGACTACTCCAAGCGCTAGACCTAATACTAGAAGTGTGAAAGATCTGAGGCTTGACGAAAGATAACCTGCTAAAGTTTGGCGCGTTACCAGGTAGATCTGAAACAGAATTCATGAGGATCCGGTAAGCTGGTTCTCGAAGTCCAACTAGCACCTCCTGCATGCGCAGCCCATAGCAGTTTTCGACCAAACTGAGTATCAGGCAGATGGTATCAGCTTCAAAATTCCTACTTATGCACAGATTGAAAATCAAGCAAATAGCTGAAATAAACGCATTCCAGCAAAATTTAGAAACAGCCTTTTTTGTGGCAAATTGGCTCACGTGAATTAAAGGTTGGCTAGAGGCCGGTCGAAGAATGGCGATTTTAAAAATGACAGTGGCATTGCTGCGGGAAAATTTCGTAAATTTGTGGGAAATCCGACTTGAAAGAAATACGCGAACGCATTAAAGTCTCCCAAAGAAAAAATGTTGCTAAGTGTTAAAAAATGAGCAATGATGTTGCAAAGTTCGAAATCCGATTAAGACTGATATTCTTAATTCATATTCATCATTATTTAACATTGTGATCCCCATTATTGAAGGATAATCAGTCCCTGACTATGTAATTTTAAAGAAATAGAATTCATATTAAAATATTTGTTATTTTCTTGTCATAACTTGTTTTGAAATTTAGTCATTTGTTTACCGTAGGGAAAAATAGTCGGACGTAAGGAATAAAGAGTATGGTTCAGCAACTCAAATACTGTGTAACCATTCCAAATATGAAGGTATTGATTCCCGCTTCTCTGATAAAATGATTCACTAAAAGAATCTTTTTCATGTCCCTAAATCGAAAATGCTTAAACATAATAATCTCACACCGTCCGACAAACTTGTTTCTTTCAATTTCATTTCATTTAGAGTCTCATTGTATAGGCTGAAATCCACTCCATACGCAAAAAAAACACTCTCCATTTTTAAATCATTGTTTAGCACTTGAAAACAGAAAACTCCAGGAAATTGCCAAGGCAATGCGCATCACAAACAAGATGTGAATAATGTGTGTTATGGCCTTACGACCAATCGAAAAATGCAATCGAATGAATTACGAGGGCATTGTGTTAGAGTAATGTGATTAATTGTACGACAAGTCCTTTTTTGCATGAAACTCGAGACTTTTGAATGGATTACTACTTACCAACGAAACTGAACTTTGTAAGCAATTTAGAATGAAAGCCATAAGAAAAGGATACACTCTTCCATGGATATGTCCAACATTTACTTCTCATACGAAGCATTGCTCACGGATCAATATGAATTATTTCAATGGAATAACTTACCCCGCTTACACCTTTTCTCAGCAAATTGGCCCAAGATCTTGAAAAAGATATGAATGAATGGAGTGATTCAATGTTTTCGGCATTTGTTGGACTATAAAAAAATGTAACCCTTTTTTCGCTTTGCTCTTGGAAATGTAATCTGTCTATTGTTTGAAATAGTTGTCAGCAGAAGCAGGCAGTATTTTCTATACCGTTATTCTAAGGCGAATCGAAACATAGGCCCATATATACAATATTTACGTTATTTATAACGCCATAAAGGATCATAGGGAACGTTAATCGCAATCTTCACGCTGAGATGATAAAGTATCTCTTTAATACAAAGTCAAAATGGCGTGGCTCCGAATGCTTCGTTAGCGTCAAGCAAGCAGTAATTTTTTTGCAGGAATGGAGAATTCTAACCCAGGCGACAATGCATTTTTGTAAGTAATATGCACATACACAAAAATCGCCTTGTAATCATAAAGTAAAGGCACCAAGTAACGCAGAGTAACAGAACAGTGTGGTAATTTTACACAGCGAGCATATTTCAACATAACTTCTTAAAGAAAACAATCAATTTTATGTTGCCAAAGTGTCGAAATACTTTCTTCGTTTTTACAAACAGAACAGTAGCGATATACAAAAAACGGAAAATAATATAATTTTAATATATATTCAAAATTTTTCTAGGATAGGAATCAATATTTAGGATGTGTGGTATTTGTACCAGCACTGTATTATATTTTTAAAATAAGAACAATGGCTGAAGACGTATTGCAAACTAAACGTTTGGTTTATGTTGCAATTCCTAAACCTTCTCGTCTGACAGCTGGTAGCTTTAATTCCTGTGACAGTTTAATGGTTATTCTTAACAAGTTTACACAAAAAGCATTTTGATCTATCGGCATTCAGAATAAGTTTCAAGGTTGATGAGCGTGATTGCTTTATATTTGGGCTGGAAAACAAGTGACTATCGTTAAGGCCTCCAAGCTTTTTAAATGCAAATAAATTTTTGTTTCTCGGTATCCTCGTATCAACAGAAAATTAATCCGAAAAGTGGGCTGAGGCTGATCATATGCCAGAAAGGAAAGCAAAACATATTGAGAATTGAGCTTGGACTAACAGCCATAGTAAAGTTCCATACACTGCAATGAGCTCATCCCGACGCAAAAACAGAAATTAAAGACTGGAAAGGGACCTAACAGGTTAGGCTGAATAAGTCCCCGCTCTAACAAAAAAAACACATTTTTTGTCAAAATTTTCGTTTTTATTTATTCAAGCATAGTTCCCTCAATGAGGCGGTAGACAATGATTATAACGAACCCTTCCAATTTTTATTTGATACCATTTTGGTAGTACTCCCTTCGGTTTTGCTCAAAATAGGCGCCTGACAGTTTTGCCGATCACCTCTTCATTGCAGCCAAATTTTTTTCCCATGCGAGCATCCTTTGAGGTCTGAGAACAAGTCGCTGGGGGCCAGATCTGGAAATAAAGGTGGGGCTGGGGAAGGCAAATTCGAAGCCCAATTCATGAATTTGCCAATCGTTCTCAATGACTTGTGGCACGGTGCGCTTGTCATTGGTGAACAAACACTTTTTTCTTCTCCAATATGGGGCCGTTTTGTCGCGATTTCGAACTTCAACCTAACCAATAACGCCATATAATAGTCACTGTGTGATGGTTTTCTCCCTTCTCAAGATAATTCGATAAAAATTATGCACATGCGCATCTCAAAAACAGAGCACATTACTTGTCAGCGGACTTTTGAGTCTTCCAACGCGTTCGGAAGACCGTTCCACCGCGGTCGCTGTCCACTCAAGACCGACGTCGCGATTGGACTCCAGGAGTGTAGTGATGGAGCCATGTCATCCATTGTCACATATCGACAGAAAAACTCGGGTGTTTACGCCAGTATTAACAGCTCAAAAGGCACCGCATCGGAGAATCATCAACACGTGTTGTTTTTGGTCAAATGTGAGCTTCGCGTGGCACCCCATTTTGCACAGAGCTTCCGAATATCCAAATATTGATGAATGAATGAACCAACACGTTCCTTTTGATATCTTTAAGGCCTCTGCTGATCTCGTTAAACTCATTTTCGCGTCATTAAAAAATCATTTTGTGGATTTTGGATGTTCGTCGGTAAACACTCTCTCCGGCCTCATTTCACCACGCTGAATTTTGGCATAACCAATCAATTATTTGTTGATTTCCCTGGGCAGAGTCCGGAAAACCAATTATTCAAGCCAAGTTTTGCTTCCACCGTATTTTTCCCTCAGAAAACATATTTATCAATAACACGAAATTCATTTTTTTAATTTTTTTCATCAATAACAAAAGTGCTTCACAACAAGACCTCTATCTCCACAAACAATCTGACTTACAAGACGTCAAATTTGACACGAATCATTGAAAGGTTGGTAGCTATATAAAAATTAATATAAGCGACGCGTCATCATATGTGTCAGACCGGGACTTATAGCCAACCTGTTAAAGAACGAGAAGATTTATGAAAAAGTAATTAATCTCTAATCCATACAATTGAAAAACGCCGTGTTACCAGTGGGTGGGAACTGTTGACGACCAAAGGTGCTTAACTTTGGCACTACTGACGACCCTCCGGATCTACAACTCCCTCACTGAGATTCCGGCTTACAGTTCCCCATTAAGACCTTCGGGTTTATATTCCCACACTGAGACATAGCGGCCTACACTTCTCCCCACTGATATGATCATACATGATCCTGGTATTGAGTCTCTCTTCGCTCACTTAGCGTTCTCCTTAACAAAGGAGTTTTCTTGAATAGTCGTTCCGTATTCCTTACCTAAAGGTTATACCAAACCCCGTGTGTTGGGGTGGTGTTTGGGGGGTGGGTGGGGGTGTTTGAGGTTGGGGTTGTGTGGGTTTGGTGGTGCGTTTTTGGGTTTACTTTGTGTGGTTGCGGATGAGTCGCTGGTGGGGGGGGGGGGGGTGGTTGGGTTGACTGAGGGTTCGGTTGTTGGGAGTGGGGGAGGTAGGAGTTTGTGATTGTCGGGCGGAGAATTATGTGTGTGTGTTTGGAGACATATCGCGAGGAAACGGATTAGAAGCTCACAGGTATATGGAATAGTAGTGTAGAGTCTTGTGGTATCTGGGAGGCGCTCTCGTGAAGTGTTGTCCTAGGAATCAGTGCTATGAACTGCTGATTGGATCGAGTGGCGAGCAAAAATAGGAGGTTAGAGGCTTTATGTGGGTGGGAGAAAGGAGTTGCTGTTCGGGGTGTTTGCGACGAGTGAGGAGGTTAGGCCGTAGGTCACCGAATTGTGAATGGGGATTTTCCGGTTGGGTCGGGCAGGGGCGAGTAGAGCGGTGGTAATGTAGGTGTGGCGGGTGGGAGCCAGTTGGGGCGAATGCATGGTGGAGGGCAGTGATTTGGTTGTGGTGGATAGTAAAATAAGCGGGGAGGTCGGGGAGGATGTTTAGCGTTTGCCCGGCCAAGGGAGGGTTGATGCTGAGAGTGATGTGGTGAGAAGACGTCGAGGGGTGTTGGAGCTGTGGTGGTGTCGCGATGTTGGGCGCGATGTGGTTTAGGAATGCTGTGGGGCCAATAGGATTGAGTGTGGGGGTGGGCCCGGGAGGATGAAGGTTGGGAGTTGCTACCGGCGCAGGATTGAGTATGGAGTGTCTCGCGCGGTGGCGATGTCGAGGTTGGTCAGTCGCCGCGGAGGTCATGGATGTCGGGGGGAAAAGTGATGGTCTCCTCTGTGTGAAGGTAGCAAGGGGGGTTCTTAAATCGAGACGGTGGGTGAATGGCTATTGTGTTCGTAATATCCGGGAATAGAGTTGTCAATAAGCGTTGGTGATGTCGTGATTAAGAATTGTTCGGAGGGTACTCGGATTTAAGTGAAGGGTGTTGTGTGGAGGTCGACGGGACATCGCGTAATGGGTGTGCGATGAGATGTTATTGGAGATGTTGGGCATATTTTGTGTGCGTCGAGGGGCGGAGGTGGCGGTGAACGAGGCAAAAAGACGAAGCAGGAGAGAGGGATGTAAATGTAAGTGAGCAAATAATAATATAATAAGGTTGTGTGGGCGGGGGGTTGACGCGAACTCCAAAGGTGATGGAATGGAGAGGGTGATGGAGATAATCGACATGTTTGTGTTTGGTGGAAGTATGTTTCAAGAGTGTAGAAAGGAGTGAGAAGTGCGGTATTGGGGGCAGTGGTTGAGTTTGATAGTGGAGGTAGTTAGACGGAAAGGGGAGCTAAGGTAGGGTGTTTGTGGTGTTGGATGCAGTTCGCGCTGTGGGCGATTCTTCCTCTTGGAGGGATGAGATGGAATATTAAAGATAATTCGGCGACAGATGGGTGTGTTGAGGGGGGATGTGGGGTGTTGAGTGGAGTGGGGTGATTGATAGTTGTGGGGGGAGTGGGTTTGGTGGGGTGTGGGGGAGTTGGGGGCGGTTGAGTTGATGGGTAAATAAGGAATAAAAGGGCACATTGTTATTGGTGTAAGTACATGGGTTTGAAATGGTGCGCACTGTTAGAATGTCACCTTTTTGCAGGCTCAATGGACGATTTCGGCTGACGAAGGAGGCGAAATAGAAAATAATTTTTGGTGGCATGTCAACGTCAATTCTATAGCTTTACAATTGTCTGCCGTCTTAAAGCATTTTTCCAGTGGAAGCCTACATCATTCCACTATTCTTACAAGTGGTTCCAGAACGTTATGTTGTCACGCGAATGGTACGGTAATTGGTTGATCACAATCTCTTGATACGGATCCAGCAATATGCACTTTAGCATATTGGTTCTCCGCCTAGCTAGGATGCTCGCTCCCAGAACTTCGACTATGACCAATTTTTGTTTAACATTTATTGGAGTTGCATTAGTCCTAAATATTCAAAATATGTTCATTATAACATATGTAAATTTACTACAAACTAGCAACAATTCGAACTAAAACTAATATATTTACTATTCCTATATGGCGAAAACAATGTAAAAACAAGTGAAAATGTTTTACGATGTAATTTACGCATCGAAAAAATTGTTCGATCAAAAAAACTCGATATCGACTCCCGTGATCCGAAAAATTTAGATTCTCGATCAAAAGTTCTGAAATAATCGAATGCCGTGATTAGCCCCAGTATTGAGCCTCTGGACAGACATTGGACATTCCAACAGTACTCAGAATGGCTTACAAAGAAGGTTCCTCGCTTCATTTCTACCGCACAATGGCCGTAAATATCTCCGGATCTCAAACACGGTTGCCAACTTTTAAAATACTCTACTATAATATATGTTTTTTAAAGAATTTTAGTGCAAAGATATAGGTTAGGTTAGGTTAGGTGGCAGCCCGATGTATCAGGCTCAACTTAGAGCTTATTCAGAGTGGGAAAGCCACCCGTGGGTGCAATGGTTAGCATGCCCGGCCTTGCATACACAAAGGTCGTGGGGTTCGATTCCTGCTACGACGCAAACACAAAAAGTATTTCAGCGGTGGATTATCCCACCTCAGTAAATGGCTGGTGACATTTCTGAGGGTTTAAAGCTTCTCTAAGTGGTTTCACTGCAATGTGGAACGCCGTTCGGACTCGGCTATAAAAAGGAGGTCCCTTGTCATTGAGCTTAACATGGAATCGGGCAGCACTCAGTGATAAGAGAGAAGTTCACCACTGTGGTATCACAATGGACTGAATAGTCTAAGTGAGCCTGATACATCGGGCTGCCACATAACCTAAACCTAACCTAGACTAATTCAGTACATTGTGATACCACAGTGGTGAACTTCTCTCTTATCACTGAGTGCTGCCCGAATCGCTGCCCTGAGCAGGAATCGAACCCACGACCTTGTGTAATGCAAG
>PGFW01048406.1:0-10438 GCA_003123925.1 Haematobia irritans | reverse complement strand
TTTAACCAGCAATAAATCTCTGCCGAAAATGAATGAAAATCTTTGTATAATTTAATTTAATTTTTAAAATTAAAAATATGTTTTGATTTTAGTGTAAATCACTCAAAGTCTGGCATTATTTTTTACGTTACTTAAATAAATAAAAAAGAAGAATATTTTTTTGGTTTAGAATATAAAATGTTTTTATTATTTCCGACAATTCTAATATACGTAAATAATGTATATGAATTGCAATGGTTGCCAGCGAATATATGCCATTGGATTTGTAAATGTTTAATCACGTTCGTTTTGCTTGAGTATATTTGTTTCCGAGGTTTACTTTTGCCATTGCGACTTCGATGTTTAAAATGTGGCGAAGAGGCAATGTGCAATTGTGAATTATTTACTCTCACACTCTCAACCGTCGCCCACTCTCTTACCCTAAGCACCTCTTTTTTATATCAAATATAAGAATAGAGTATGATGACCCCTCCAATAGCTAAATTGAGGTAACCCAATTAACCATAAAAAACAAACGTGGGTGAAACAATGATGATAGGCTTTTTGCTTAACATTTCTAATAAGGAGATAAAAAAAGATAAATAAAATAAAATAAAATAAAAAATTTATTTAATTAAATTTTATACTACCTTTTAATTGTATACCCTTTAAGGCCGGTATTAAGTTGGTTTTTCAGTTGAAAACCATTTCAGGTATGCGGTTTTTTTCTAAAATAATTAAAAATATATATATGAAACAAATAATTCTCTTAAATCCTTAGAAACATATAGTTTGAGAAAGATCAAAACGAATAAATTACGAAATAATAAAAAAAAATATTTTTCATAGTAATCGAGAACATATTTCTTGTTTCATTTATAAGAAAAATGTTAATTTTTAAATTTGCTGTAATCATTGCCAATAAACGTTTCTCTATATTATCTATTACTAACTGCAATAATTGAAAAAAACTAGCATTTTTTGTATTATAAACTTTTGCTTACAGTCAGTTTCATGATGTATTACTGTATAAAAAAGACCAGCATAAAGTGTAGTAAAGTAAAATACAAGGAAAAAAATCCAACCACTTCTTTCAGATGTAAGCCACTTGTAGTGTTTTTTCTTAATACAAAATTACAGAGAATTATTTATGCTTAACACTCATTAAAAAATACTTTGGTCGCAATGTTTTCATGGTGGGTTTCAATAAAACAAAGTAGGCCAATTTTTTTTCTTCTCTATGTGGAATTTTCGTTCGAGAATTCCTACCTAAACTTCATTTTTATCTCAAGAAGCTAAGAGACCTAATTCCTTTATAATAAGGCCGGCGCATTAAGTGTGTCTTATACTTTAATCGTTGAAGCATATCAACACATTTTTGCTTAAGAAAGAACAGCTATATTGATTAATTCCATAGCTGCGGATTCTCATCACCACATTGGCCCTATGGATTCAGTTTATCGAGTAAAAACTGCATACTTAATTTTGTTTTTTATTTGTCGCTCGACACCAAAGAAATTGCGCGAACCCACCAGCAAGGAATGTAGGTTAGTTGTCGACAATTTGAACACAATTTAAAGTGGGAAAATGCTATAAAAAAATAATAAATATTTACTAAACTCCTATTTGCCACAAAATAGTTCATAATTTAAAAAAATGTTAAACTTTACCAGAAAAGTACCTATTTTGAACTTCGATGCGCTAGAGAAATTTTTGCAATTTTGAACTCAAAATTTTCCTTCAAACTATGAAATACTCTTTAGAAAGTGAAAAAAATTAATTATGTCTTATACATTTCTTGAATTTACGAAAAATATTTACTTAGTTTTGTGATATAGGCGATTATTATATAGTTTAGTTAAAATTTAAAAAAAAAACCTCATTTTCTCTTCTGGTGGGTTCATTTTGATACCCACCACCATAGAATGGTGATGGCGGTATCAGGGAGAAATTTTAAGACGATATAACCATGTCCGTCTGGCTGTCTGTTGTAATCACGTAATAATGTAATAATGAAGCTATCATTCTGAAATTTGGCACAAACTCGTCTTTTGTCTACAGGCAGGTCAAGTTCGAAGGTGGGATATATCGGTCCAGGTTTTAATATAGTCCCCATATAAACCGACCTCTCGATTTGGGGTTTTGGGCTTATAGAGACTGTAGTTTTTATCCAATTTGCCTGAAATTTAAAATCTGGAGGTATTTGAGGATTATAAAGAGGTGTGCCGAAAATGATGATTATTGGTCCATGATTTGGTATAGCCCCCATATAGACGGATCTCCTGATTTTATTTCTTGGGCTTCTAGAATCCGTAGTTTTTATCCAATTTGCCTGAAATTGTAAATCTAGAGGTATTGTAGGAGCATAAAAAGGTTTTGCAAACATGGTGAGTATCAGACCATGTTTTCATATAGCCCCCATATAGACCGATCTCCCGATTTTACTTCTCGGAGTTTCTAGAAAACCGCAGTTTTTATCAATTTGTTTGAAATTAGAAATCTGAGAGGTATTTTGGGACCTATAAAGAGGTGTGCCGAAAATGTGAGTATCGTCCATGTTTTTGATATAGCCCCCATATAGACCGATCTCCGGATTTTACTTCTTGAGCTGCTAGAAATCGTAGTTTTTATCCAATTTGCCCGAAATTGAAAATCTGAAGGTTTTTTAGGACTATAAATAGGACTAAATAGGTGTGCTAAATATATTGTGTGTCAGTACAGGTTTTTATATAGCCCCCCTTAAAAACCGGCCCTCCGATTTGGGGTCTAGATTCTAGAACCGCCATATAGACCGATATAGAAGGAGCACTGATTATGAAAATTGCTTTAAACTGAATACAAAATTTTCAAATTTTATTTATATTTATTTTAGATGATTCCTCTAAAACTCAAACAAAAATGGTTCTTATAAATCCAGAATCTGATCTAGTCTTCATACGTAAAATTTTTAAATGTATCTAATAATAATGGGGAAGCGTACTGGTTGAACTGATCTGCTTGGGAGATATTTCAAGTAACCCGTTATGACGAAGAATTTTCAATGGAAACTATAATATTTGATTCATGGTGGTGAGTATTTAAGATTCGGCCCGGCCGAACTTACTGCTATAAATACTTGTTTTAGTATACAAAGTATCAAATTTGTATAAGCCCCCAGCAAAAACTCCTATTACCAGGTATGAGTACAAGTATGCCTGCGCCAAATTGGTAACAACTTCCTCGTATTGAAAGAATCACTAGTACTTACCCAGATTTTGCTGGGCCAGTAGATTTTGCGGTTCACTCTTCTCTGAATAATTTGAAAAGGTTGCCCCCTTATTAACAATCATATTCAGTCTGATGGTTTTCACAACAACATACACAAAATGTTTCCAATACAATTACGAAATTAATTGATCCACTTAATTTTTTAATTGAAATGTCTTCAATCACGAAAATGATAGTATCAATAACAGGTCTTAATGAATAAAATGAGCAAATTTCAATTGATTTTTAATTGATTCAATTAAAAATCTAATTGATATTGATTGCAAGACACAATTAATTTTTTCCATTAAAAACGTAACTACTTTCAATTACTTTTTTAACTGACTTAGTGTTTTTAGTTGATAAAAAATTGATTGTTTGATATAAATGTTTAGTTAAAATTAAAAAAAAAAAATGCTCCAATCACTTTTAATTATTTGATTAAAAATTTAATTGTATCAAATAATTATATTAATTGAAAAAAATCAACTCAATCAAGTTTTTAATTGGAAATAATTTGTTGATATTTTTATTTTGTTATGGAAATTTTTGCATGTTTTATTTTTATTTGTAACATTAAAATATCATGCATTTGGACGTTAATTGCCTGTTGCAGTATCAGGCTAACATTAAAAATAATTGGTTTGGATTGAATTACTTTGAACTTTAATGTTGTTGTTACCCAAACTCACTCGCCAAAAACATTGCCCCTGTTATCAAAAACAATAAAATAAGTGTAACTCTGCAAAAAATTATGTAAAGTTTTAGAATTTTCTGGAAAGAACAACAAAAGTAATTAACTAGATTGTTTGTTAAGTGTTTTATTTCATATACAAACTCAAAGACATGTATACATGACCTTAACCAATATTGACGGAAGACGACTAAATCGAAATTCGTCATATTTCAATATTAATACAGTAGTACTAAATTTACAATATCGTGACAAATACCTCAGTGTTAAATTATATTGTACGATTTGTGTATGTTAGTTTATTTCTATTGACATCGGTTTTATACATTGGGGAAAATCCACGATAGACTTTTGGAAGTTAATTTCGAAATGTTAAAAGTTTGGAATACCAATACAGTTACGGCGAGTGGGTGGGTGGGTAACGTTCAAATGCAGACTCATGAATTGTGGTAAATAAAATAAAAGTGTCATGGTTTTGGTATTTTCTTTTAAGAATGTCAATGTTAATATTATACGATATACGATCATATTTATACCCACCATAATAGAATGGTCGGACGGGGGGTATAATAAGTTGTGTCATTCTGTTTGTAACACATCGAAATATCGATTTCCGACTATATAAAGTATATATATCTTGATGCAGGGGGGGAGAAATTCTAAGACGAGATATAACGAATGTCACAGTCTGGTCTGTTGTAATCACGCTACAGTTTCAAAATGAGCTATCGTGCTGAAATTTGCACAAACTCGTCTTTTGTTTGCTGCAGAGCAGGCTCAGTTCGAAGATGGCCTTATCGGTCCAAGTGATATAGTCATTAAAGCCTCCCATTGGGGTCTTGGGCTTATAGAAATCGTAGTTTTTTCAATTTCCGAAAATTTGAAATCTAGCAGGTATTTTATGCCATAAAGAGGTGTGCCAAAAATGAGGAGTATCGGTCCATGTTTTGGTTATAGCGCCCATATAGACGTTTCCCGATTTTCTTTGGCTTATAGAAACCCATTTTATATTCAATTTACGCTGAAATGTGGAAATTAGGAGTATTGTAGTGACCAAAATACGTGTGCCAAAATTGCGAGTATCGGCTCAATATTTGGTATAGCCCCCATATAGACCGATCTCCGATTTTACTTCTTGGGCTTATAGGAAACCGCAGTTTTTATTCAATTTCTCTGAAATTTGGAATCTTAGACGGTATTGTATGGACCACAAGTACGTGTGCAAAAATTTGAGTATCGGTCCATGTTTTGGTATCGGTCCATATAAACGACTCCGATTTGACGGTCTTGGGCTTATAGAAACCGTTTTTATCTGACATTTGCTCTGAAATTGGTAATATTCTAGGTGATTTTAGGCACCAAAAACGGTGTATCGCGAAAATGGTTTATAGGCATCCATATTTGGTAATGCCTCCATATAGACCCGATTTCACCGTTACTTTTGGTGTAGAAGCGAGTTTTTTATCCATTCTGGTGGAAATCTAGGATCGATATTAAATTGCGAACGAGTACGCCCCTTGTAATGCCCATAAAGTATCCCATTTAAGGTGCATAAACGATTTTTACCGTATTTGCTGAAATTTATACTATACATATCTTAACCAAAATTTTTAAAGATTTACTTTCACTAAGATCAACAAAGACTTATTTATAATTTTCTTGCACACTTCTAAGATGATGGTTAATGATTTCCTCTAAAAACTAAACAAAATGGTTCTTATAAACCAGAGATCTGGATAAGTCCTCATAGGTGAAATTTTTAATTTAACTTGGAAGTCCTCAAGTCCTCGACCTCCTGAAATTTCAAAGGAAACCTAATATTCGGTTGCTTTCTGGTCGGTGGGTATTTAAGATCTCGGCCCGGCCGAATTAGTGGCGTATATTACATTGTTTTGAACTGTATTTTGCCAGGGATACAAAGTCGAAAATCTATTTTATATATTATTGAAACTTTTATTTAAATTTTTTTCTATAAAAATTTTGTAAAATTTTATTGCTATAGTAAAGTTTGCCAACAAATATGAAAATGTTAAAAATTGTATTTCTATGGAAATTTTTATCAAAAATTTATTTCGTATAGAAAGTTTTGCAAACATTTGGAAAAAAAATGAAAAATTTTACTCCTATAGAAAAATTTGTCAAAACTTTTATTTCATATAAGACAATTTGTAAAATGTTAGCTTCTATAGAAAATTTTATTTCTATTAAAAATTTTGGTCAAAATTTTTTATAGAAGAATTTTTGCTAAATTTTTATTTCTATAGAAATTGTTTCAACATTTCAAGCTTTTGTCAAAATTTTTATTTCTTAGAAAAAAATTTTTAAATTTTTATAGAAAATTAGTCAATTTTATTCTCAATTAGAAATTTTGTCAGAATTTTATTTTTCAATAGAAATTTTGTCAGAATTTTATTTTTCAATTAAAAAATTTTTGTCCAATTTTTTTTCAATAGAAACTTTGTTAAATTTTTCTCTTTTGGAAAATTTTGTCAAAAGTTTTTTTCAATAGAAGTTTTTAAAAATATTTACTTAGATAGAAAAGTTTAATCAAGGGATTTTATTTCAATAAACATAAAACATTTTATCAAATTTATTTCTTATAGAAATTTTGCTTAAAATTATTCTATAAACATTTTAAAAGAATTATTATGTTAGAAAGTTTGTCAATTTTTATTTTGTCAAAATTTATTTCTATAGAAAATTTTCTTAAAATTTTTATCTATGAAATTTAGGAAATAAAAAAATTTTAAAAAGTATGTATTTAGGTAGAATATATGTGTCTATTGTGAAATTTATATTGATAATATGCATAAATGTAATATTATAATATGCTTTTATATATATGTTATTTCTATAGGATTTTTTTTTATATTATTTTGTTGTAGGTCATTTATTCTATTTCTGCAAAGTGTAAGAAAATATAATATAGAAAAGTTTGCTAATAATATTATATAGAACTAGAATCTTCATCTTTTTTAAAAAGAAATCATTGTCAAATAACTCTTATATTTTATATAGAGATCTTTATAAAATCAAAATATGTATATATGTGGTAATATACACACTTGACACTCCCGTCATAATATAATTTAGTGTTTCAATAGAAATATATATCTCTAAAAATTTAAAATATAATCCTCCATGATTTGCTGTATTGTTATACTTTTATAACAAATGGATAATTTTCTCTTTAATAACAGAGAAATTCACATTGATCAAAACATTTGCATTCTTCTAAATTCTCATTATATATATTATATGTTTATTCATATAGTGTCTGGATATACGACAATTATTTACTCTTATTATTAACTATATATGTTTGATCATCTTATCTTTTTCGGCAACATCTCTAGTAGATAATATATTGTTACTAATTACATCTTCATTATGTATTCTTGATATTGAAAATAATGTTTGGAAGATTCTTTGGTGATTTTGTGTATGAGTTTTTAATCTTCCGTAAAATAATTTTTTTCTCCTTTTATAACATTATTTATACACAAAAGTCTGGCTCTCTGTTTCGGTAATTTTGAATTTATTGTAAATCTCTATTTAAAACAATTTGTCAAAATTATTATTTCAGAAATTCTTAGAATTATAAAATCTATGATAAAATTATGGTAATATAATTGTTATTTCTTTATATATAATTATTTTATATCCCAATACAAACATTTATTATTTATTGGTCAGATATATTCTGCTAATATATTGTTTGGGACATTATATTTCGATCTGAGAGAAAGTTATAAATCTCTACTATATATATAATTCAGTAAGTGAACCGGTATCATTAGCTTTTAAATTCTTATGGGTACAATTCCTATTTCTATTATTTTTTTCATGGTTTCTTCCTATATCTCTTAATATTCTATTTATGTCTATATTGAGAAGAGTTTTTATATATATTAGTTATTCTGTCAAAAAACTGGTGATATATCATTATTGGGATCAGTAGTTAATATGATGATCTTCTGAATCTTAGAGTGATATAATTTACTAGGGGTATATCACATTCCATTTTCGAATTGTAACATTCTTTATAGCTATCATAAAATTCATTGTACATTAATAGAGTGATAAAGGAAGGATTTTGTGATGGGATAATATATATTCTAGTGTATGCCATATTTAAGAACAAATTTATTGAATTCGAAAAAATCCCTCGTTCAATTCTAATTATTAAATTGTCTAAAACCATGTGATTTCAATTGTGAATTTTTCAATTCAGTTCTGTTTCTCTTAAGTTGACTTCAAATGTAATTTGAACACTACTCTGTTTAAACTTTATATAAGAATTGTGATTAATTTCACCATAATTAGTTAAGGGTAGCAAAGATAGCTGAAAGACTTTGTACCAAGCTGAGTTAATGAATTGAAAGCAAAAGTATATTTACGATGTTACGAGTTATTACCACCCTGAACATAAGAAACCTTTGCTCTTTTATTCCATAACCAGAAACCAAGAAGGAAAAATAAAACACTAAGCAGGAAAGTTAGGCTAAGGTTCATATCTTCGGTTGTGTAAAAAACAAGATAAACACGTTACCTTAAACTTAGGCTCCCAAAACCTGCCAAGAGATGACGACAAACAGATAGTGGGAATTGGGAAGATGAGGAGCAGATGGACGGAATTATGTAAACTATCACAAAATGTAAATATCAGAAAAACACTGAATAACGTGTGTAAAGTTGATTTCATATTGACCAATAAAGTTTGCAATGTATGTAATTTGCTGTTAATGTCTTTCGCATTTCTACGCTAAAAATTTGGATTTCAGGAAAAATATATCGTTAAAAAGATTTTATATGATATTTTGGAAGATTAGGGGATAATGTCGAAACTTATAACTTTCTATAGGAAATTCTTTGTCAACTTTTCATTTCATATAAAATTATGTCAAAAATCTTCTTATCCTCTTAAAAAATTTGGTCAAATTTGTTTCTATAGAAAACAATTTGACAAAATTCTTCAATTATTGAAAATTTTTCAAACATTGCTCATCTCCATTAAAAAATTCTCCAAGAAGTTTGAAAAAAATAGAAAATTTGCAAAAATTGTATTCCTACACTTGAAAAAAAGCATGCCCGGTTTCAAAAAAAATTTTTTTGAAAATTAATTTTTATAGAAAATTTTGAAAAATTTAATCTCTCTAGAAATTTTGTCAAAATTTTATCATCTATAGAAAATGTTTGTTCAAACTTTATTTCTATAAAAAATGTTGACAAAAGTTTTGAAAAAAATGGAAATTTTATCCTTACACTGAAAAAAGCATGCCGGTTCCCAAAGATTTTTGTTTTACTGTAACAATTTTGTTATTGATACCGAGCCAAAGAAGCGGATAATACAAGTAAGGATACTTTTAAGACAAAATAGTCTTAAATTTGGGTTTTGTGTACTTGCTTCTAGGAAGCAAATCTTAATTTTTTGGTTTTTAAGCTTTTTTTCTTCATATGCTATAAAAAGTCCTTAATAACGAGTTTTAAACGAGTAATTTTATTTTCCAAATTTCAGCTCGGCTTCCAATAGAAATTAATGTTATGTTTCCAGTAAAAAACATCTTTAAAATAAAGTGTTGAAAAACATGCTATTTTTGAACGATTTTTTGCTTTGTAGTCAAGATGCTTTTGCAAATTTGAAGACAATTCCATTAATTTTAAAGAATTTTTCTTAATTATTAAAGTCAAGTTGATCTTAACCCAAAATTTTTTCTATTATTGTATGATACCATTTTAGTCAAACACTTAATTATAAGTACAATAGTGACTTCATTGAAAAAGTTTTATCCGACTATTGGACAAGGCAAAAAACTTATATTAGAGAAATGGTCTTCTACGATAAGCGAATTTTGCATTCGGTATTTTAAAGGACATGAAATCTTTGGCCTCACGACAAATATTTCTTCAAGTGTATAGAAAGTTTTTTGTAAATCTTATTTCTATAGAAAATTGATTGAAAATTTTTTATTCCTATATAACATTTTTGTACAATTTTAAATTTTTGTCAAAATTTTATTTCTATAGAAACATTTTGTCAAAAGTTTTATTTTTCTAGGAAGGTGCAAAATTGTTATTTCTATAGACATTTTGTCTAATTTTATTTCTATAGAAAATTATATCAAAATTGTATTTTTATTTAGAAAATTATCTCAAAATGATATTTCTATAGAAAATTTAGTCAGCGAATTTGTGATTCTATAGAAATAATTGTCAAAAATTTATTTCTAATGGAAATTCATTGCCAAAATTTTATTTTAATAAAAATTTGCTAAACTTTATTTCTACAGAAAATTTCTAAAAATTCTATTTCTATGAAAGAATTTTGTCAAAATTTTACTCTCTTTTCAGATATAACCTTTCTATCAGACTTATAAATAATTAGAATGTTATTTATTACATATTAGAGGAAAAGAAGTCCTTTCTAAAAAATTTTTTTTCTGTGAATACATTTTCGTCATAGAACTTTAGTGGTATTATTTCTATAGAAAATTATTGGTAAAATATTCATTTTGTCTC
>PGFW01048394.1:9300-26162 GCA_003123925.1 Haematobia irritans | reverse complement strand
GCTTTTCAAGCTTTTCTAAGTTTTGTTTCCACTGCAATGTTGACGCCCCTGGTGTATGCAAGGCGGGCTACTAACCATTGGCACCACAGTGGCTTGCCGTGGGTCTTAGCAATATTTTGCTAAATATACTAGAGGCTATGTGTTTTATCTCATCTCTTTCTGGGTGTTTTGGCAAACACATATACTAAATTGATACGGTATATCGCATGGATAATAAATAATTTATTTGTTTATTATGGTGAAATCGCTCACTGAGAGTGTCACGTAATTTCAATTGTGTTTTTGTAACATTTAGTCAAAATATTAGGCTTAAAGTATGCAGGCAAATATTCATATGTATGATAATCAGTTAGGGCAACATGCAAAATGCAAAATTTGACAACTAAATCAAAATGTGCCAATAATGGTCAAAATTTTCATTGATTCAATTGTTATTAATCATTAATAAGTTCCACATACATATGACACTAACAAATTTAGGATGACGCCTAGAGCTATGCGTTTAGTTTTGATATTTTAAAAAGAGTGTAATAATAATATAATAGGGAATTAGATACTATGATGTATGGTTGGTTCAATTTAATATTATTTCAAATTATAAAACTTTGTTAATGATTGTTAGAAACTAATTGTTACATTATTATTTATACTATTAAAATTTGGGTTTATTTACTATGAGTTATGAGTACTCTATATTGTTCTAATGATGAACAAATCGGGTTTTGCAATACTAAACAGTAAAGAAAATGCTTTCGACAGGGCGGCCGATATGTTAATGCACAATAAATTCAAAAACACACTGTGGTTCACAATGGACTGATTGATCGAAGTGGTGAAAACTATCATGGCCTGTCACTATACTGTATCCTAACTGACAAATTATTGACTTGTCTCTGCCATTATCATGATTCTATGCAGGTTATTATAATATTTAACACTGGAGGTTTATTAATACAGCCACAAAGTATTGTGTCTTGGTCTCACGCATTTAAAATAGGTAAGCTGTTTTATCTTACATACAATTCTATTTAATATTTGATCATAATAATTTATGGATTATTAAGGGATGAAATACATCATGAAGAATTTGCTAATTTCTATACGTGTTTGTAATAATATAATGTTTATTACCTAAAAGTAGTGCAATAGTCTCTACAATACATGCAATTAAATTATTTGCAAATACTTATGAATAGGAAAATTAATATATTATGCTGTGGCAAATTTTTACTTATCATTATAAATGCCAATATTAGGCTAAGAATTTTTAATTGCAAGTGCGCTTTTTAGGTTTGGCTATAGGTTTGATTATTTGACAGTTTTATCTAATGAATCTGCTTGAATAGTATCATCGATATTGAAGTTTCATTACCATCTATAAAGTCTCGAATATTGTAAGGAGCGATTTTGTAATATATTTTCCTACATAAGAGCTAAAAAGCGGGCAGCCAGAAAGCAAAGAAAATGTGTAAAATCAATTGCTATTAGTTTGCCTCATCACAACTCAGAGTTACTGTCACAATTTCTAAAAATACAGATTGTTTGACAAAATTTTTATAGAACTTAGACTTGACAAATTTCTTTAGAAATTAAAATTTCTGGCAAAATCTTTACTATAGAACTAAAAACATTGACAAAATTGTCTATAAAATATAAATTTTTGACAAAAATTTTGAAATAAAATTTTTGAAGACAAAAAACTTCTAATAGAAATAAAATGTTGAAATTCCGATAGAAATAAAATGTTGACAAGATTTTCTATAGAAATTAAAAATTTTAAAAATTTTTCTATAGAAATAAAATTTTGACAAAAGATATTTCTATAGAAATAAAATTGTTGTGACAACATTTTCTATAGACGTAATAAATGTTGACAAATTTTTTATAGAAAGTAAAATTTTTAAAATTTATAAATGATGCAATTCAAAGAATTTAAATTCCTAGAAAATTTGAATCTATGATAAATTGCAAATGATAGGATAAAAATGACAAATTTTCTAGAATAATGAATGAAATAATTCTATGATAAGAATATTCTATGACAAATATTCTATGAAAAAATTTTATTGAAATAAATGTTTTGAAATTGAGAGAAGAAAATTTTGACAAAATTTTCTATAGAAATAAAATGAGTGACAAAAATTTTCTATAGAAAATTTGAAATCTATAGAGATATGTTGACAAATTTTCTTTAGTAGAAATAAAATGTTAAAAAATTTTCCTATAGAAACAAAATTTTGAACAAATTTTTCGTTATAGAAAGTAAACTGTTGACGAAAATTTTCATATCAGAAATAACATTTTGACTAGATGTTTCTATTAGAGATAAAGATGTTGACAAAAATTTTCTATAGAAATAAAATGATTTGACAGAAATTTTCATATTAGAAAAAAATGTTGACAAATTTTTCTATAGAAATAAACTTTTGAAATCTAAGAATAAATGACTAGTTTCCTATAGAAATGAAAATTTTGACAAAATTTATCTATAGAATATAAAATTTTGAATCACCATTTCCTATAGAAATAAAATGTTGATAAATATTTCTATCAGAAATAAAATTTTAACAAATTTTTCTATAGAATAAAAGTGTGACTAAAATTTTCGTATAAGATAATAAATTTGACAATTTCTATTAGTAGATAAATTACAAAATTTGTTGAAATTTCTATGAATAATTACAAAATTTTCTATAGAAAATAAATTTGACAAAATTTTCTATAGAGAATGAAATTTGACAGAATTTCCTATAGAAATCTTAAAATATTTTTTTTTTTTTTTTTATTTTTTTTTATTTTTTTTTTTTTTTTTTTCATTATTTTTTTTTTTTTTAATTTTTTGATTTTTTTTTTTCTTTTAATGTAGTTTTGATTAATTTTTTTTTTTATTTTTAACAAAAATTTTCTATAGAAATAAAATGTTGACAAAATTCTATGAAAATAAAATTTACAAAATTGTCTACTAGAAATAAAATTTTGACAGAATTTCCTATAGTAAATAAAATTTTAGTATTTATTGGGTTTTGTTGACCTAATTTATATTTATTGTGATTATACTCGTTTATTGTGATTATACGGTGACTTGAAAAACGAATAGCAGCACACGAACTCACATACAAAATCCCAGAAGATGGTTAGAGGAACTAACCGAAATATTGGAAATAAATATTTAAACAAATCAATAATCGATTGTTTCTATGACCTCAAATAAAACTTGAAACCATTTTCTATAGAAAATAAAAATTTGACAAAATTCCTCTATAGAAATAAAAAAATTTGGCAAAATTTTCTATAAATATAAATATCGTGGACAAAATTTTTCCTATAAAATAAAATTTGACAAAATTTCTATACAAAATCACAATTTTGACAAAATTTTTTATAGAACTGAAATATTCGACAAACAATTTCCTGAGATGTAAATTTCTCTTGAACTTTAATATTTTTTCTATAGAAGTACAAATTTACAAAAATTTTCTATTATAAATAAAATTTGGAAAAAATTTTCTGCTATAAAAAATTTTGTAAAATTTTATCTCTATAATTTTTTGTCAAAATTTATTTCTATATAAATTTGTCAATTTTTTTTTCTATAGAAAAATTTTGTCAAAATTTTATTTCAAAAAAAAATTTTGTCAAAATTTTATTTCTATAGAAAATTTTGTACAATTTTTTTTCTATAGAAAATTTTTCAAATAAAAAACTTGTTATTTCTACAGAAAATATAGATCTGAAATTTCGACAAAATTCCACAGAAATTTAATTTTTCTATATGATACTTATATTTTTTCTATTAGAAGTAAAAAATTTTACAAAATTTTCTATAGAAAATAAAATATTGGCCAAAATTTCTGCTAGAAATCAAAAATTTGACAAATTCTCCTATAGAAAAAAAAATGTGAAAAAATTTTCTATAGAATAAAATTTTGACAAATTTTCTATAGAAATAAAATGTGAAAAATTTTTGTGTGTGAAAAAAAAAATTTGACAAAATTTTTTATAGAGATAAAATTTTAACAAAATTTTTTATAGAAATAAATTTTGACAACCATTTTCTATAGAAATTTGTCAGCATTTTATTTTCTATTAGGAAATTTCTGTCAAAAATTTTATTTCGATAGAAGAAATTTTGTCAAATTTCATTTCTATAGGAAAATTTTGTCCAATTTTTATGTCCATAGAAAATTTTGTCCGTTATTATTCTATGGAAAGTTGGTAAAAATTTCTACCAAAACTATAAATCTTCCAACTGTTTGATAGATTGGTTAGAATTCTTTGTGTTTTGGTAGGTCTTGAAATTTATATTCCTTTCCAACTAAGAGTTACTTCACAAACATTACAATTTTAGCAAAATTTCTATAGAAATAAAAAATTTGATAAAATTCTCATATAGAAATAAAATTTGACAAAATTTTCTATTTAGAAAATAAAAAAATTTTGACAAAATTTCTATAACCAATAAAATTTTTGATCAAAATTTTCTAAGAATAAAATTTTTGACAAAATTTTTCATAAAAATACAAATTTTGACAAAATTTGTATAGAAACTGAAATTTATACAAAAATTTTCCTTACAGAATTTAAAATTTCTATTGAACTACATATTTTTTCTACTAGAAAAGTAAAAAATTACAAAATTTTTCTTTAGAAATAAAATTTTGGCAAAATTTTCTGTAGAAATAAAAATTTGACAAACATTTCTATAGAAATAAAATTGACAAGATTTTCTATAGAAATAAAATTTTGGAACAACATTTTTTATTGAAATAAAATTTTGACAAAATTTTTTTATAAGATAAGAATTTTGACAAAATTTATAAGAAATAAAACTTTGACAATATTTTTTATGGAGAAATAAATTTTAACAAAATTTGTACAAAATAAAATTTTGACAAAATTTTTTATAGAAATAACAACAACTTATTTCTATGCAAAATGTTAAAACTATTTTATTTCTATAGGAAATTTTGTCACAATTTTATTTTCATAGAAAATTGAAAATTTTCACAAAATTTTTATAGAGATAAATTTTGACAAAATTCTTTATAGAAGTAAAATATGACAATTTTTTTATTAGAAATAAAATTTTAACAAAATTTTCTATAAAAATAAAATTTTGGCAAAATTTTTGATAGAAATAAAATTTTGACAAAATTTCCTATAGAAATAACAACAATTTATTTCTATACAAAATGTTGAAAAAATTTTATTTCTATAGCAAATTTTGTCACAAATTTATTTCCATAGAAAATTTTGTCCAATTTTTTATTCTATAAGAAATTTTGTAAAGATTTTATTTCGATAGAAAATTTTGTCAAAATTTTATTTCTATAGGAAATTTTGTCAAAATTTTATTTCTATAGGAAATTTTGTCAAAAAAATTTTTTTTTCGATAAAGAATTTTGTCAATATTTTATTTCTATAGAAAATTTTGTCAAAATTTTATGTCCATAGAAAGTTTTGTCCTATTATTATTCTATAGGGGAGTTGGTAAAATTCTATTAAAACTATTAGATCTTCAACTGTTTTGTAGATTGGTAGAATTTTTGATGTTTTGGTAGGTCTTGAAATATATTCCTCTCCAACTAAGAGTTACTTCACAAACATACGATTTTGACAAAATTTTCATAAAAGTAAAATTTTGACAAAATTTTCTATGGAAATAAAATTTTGACAAAAATTTTTCTATAGAAATAAAATTGTGACAAAATTTTCTATAAAAATAAAATTTCGACAACATTTTCTATAAAAATAAAATTTTGACAACATTTCCTACAGAAATAAAAGTTTGAAAAAATGTTTCCAGAGAAATTTTCTATAGAAAAAAAAATTTTTCTAAATAGAAATAACAACAATCTTATGTTTCTATTAGTTAAATTCGTCAAAATTTTATTTCTTATAGAGATTGTTAAAAAATTTGTTTCTATAGCGAAATTTTGGTATCCATTTTTTTTCTATAGAAAATTTTTTTCTATACAAAATTTTGTCAAAATTTTATTTCTATAGGAAATTTTGACCCATTTTTATTTTTAATAAAGATTTCTTTAGAACTAAAATTTTAACAAAAGTTTCTGTAGAAATAAAATGGGACAAAATTTTCTATGGAAATAAAATCTTGACAAAATTTCTATGGAAATAAAATTCTGACGAAATTTCCTATATAAATAAAATTTTGACTAAATTTTCTATAGAAATAAAATGTTGAAAAATTTTTTATAGAAATTTATTTTGACAAAATTTTCTATAGAAATAACAACAATTTATTTCTATAGAAAATTTCGTCAATATTTTATATTCTATAAGTATTATCAAAATTTTATTTCTATAGGAAATTTGTCCCATTTTTATTCTGTAGGACAATTTTTAGTTCTATACAAAATTTGTCAAAATTTTATTTCTATAGGAAATGTTTGCCCATTCTTTCTTATTCAAAGGAAATTTTGTTAAACATTTTTTTTCTATTACATTTTTGTCAAAATTTTAATACTATAGAAAAATTTTGTCTAGAATTTTATTTCTATACGAAATTTTGTCAACATTTTATTTCGATAAAGAATTTTGTCAAAATTTTATTATTTCTATAGAAAATGTTTTTCAAATTTTATCCATAGAAAATGTTGTCTATTATTATCTATAGGAAATATTGTCAAAATTTTATTTCCATAGAAATTTTGTCAGGAAAATTGTATTCTTATGTAAAATTTTGGCAACAATTTATTTCTATGGAAAATTTTGTCAAAATTTTATTTCTATAGAAAATGCTTTTGGCAGCCGAAATGTATCAAAAAAAAGCACTAAAGTGTCAACTTTATTTACCCTGCCTTTTTATAATCATATACAGAGAAAGATGGGTTTAATAAATATTTTGTTAGCCCATAACTTACATCGATACAATTGTTCATCTTTTGTTATCGCAGTTTAAATAAATTTTCAGTCATTTAATTTTTTTTTTATTATTTCAAAATAATTTCATATTACATTGTTTTAATATTCTTTATTACAATTTAAGTGTAGCCTAAAAATATGCATATCTTTCTTGTTAATTTTTTTTTTAAACAATCCTAAAACTATACTTCACTAATATGCATATTCATGCCTTACTATNCTATAGAAAATTTTGTCAAAGTCTTAGTTCTATAGAAAATTTTTGTCAAAATTGTATTTTTTAGAAAATTTGTGAAGTAACTCTTAGTTGGAGAGGCAAACTAATGGCATTTGATTTTACACATTTTCTTTGCTTTCATGGCTGCCCGCTTTTAGCTGCTTATGTAGGAAAATATTTACAAAATGCTCCTTACAAATTCGAAGGACTTTAGATGGTAATGAAAACTTCATATTCGATGATTATTCAACAGATTCATTAGAAACTGTAGAATAATCAAACCTATAGCATACCTAAAGGCGCCTTTGCAATTAATAATTCTTAGGCCTAATATTGCATTTATAATTGAATAATAAAATTTGCACACAGCATATATATTTTAGATTTTCCTATTCTAAGTATTTGCAATAATTAATTGCATGTATTGTAGAGACTATTGCCTACTTTTAGGTAATAAACATTATATTATTACAAACACTATAGAAATTAGCAAATTCTCAATGATGTATTTCATCCCTAATAATCCATAATTATTTATGATAATATTAATAGTAATTGTATGTAAGATAAAACAGCTTACCCTATTTTCACAAGTGCGTGAGACCAAGACAAATACTTTGTGGCTCCGTATTAAATAACCTCCAGTGTTAAATATTAATAATAACCTGCATAGAATCATGATAAATGGCCAAGAGACAATAGTCAATATTTGTCAGGTTAGGATACGTATAGTGACAGTCCATTAGTTTTTCACACACTTCGACAATCAGTCCATTGTGATACCACAGTGGTGTTTTTGAATTTATTGTGCATTACATATCGGCCGCCCTGTCGAAAGCCTTTCTTTACTGTTTAGTATTGCAAAACCCGATTTTTATCATTAGAAAATATTAGAGTACTCATAACTCATAGTATAAAACCCAAATTTTAATAGTATAAAATAATAATTACAATTTAGTTTCTACAATCATTAAACAAAGTTTTATAATTTGAAATAACTTTTAATTGCAACCAACATTACATTCAATATCTAATTCCCCTTTTATCATTCATTATTACACTCTTTTTAATATCAAACAAGGCATAGCTCTAGGCGTCATCCTAATTTGTTAGTGGTATATGTGTATGTGGGAACTTATTATGTTTAATAACAATTGAATCGATGAAATTTGCCATTATGGCAATTTTGATGTTTGTTGTCAAAATTTTGCATTTGCCATTTGCCCTAAGCGACTGATTATCAGTAACATTATGAATAATTTGCATGCCATGACTTTAAGGCTTATTTGAATAAATGGATTACAAAACGCACAATTGAAATTAGTGAACTCTCAGTGGAGGCATTTCACCAATTAATAACACAATAAATTATTGATGGTATCCATGCATGTACCGTATAATTTATATTATGTGTTTGCAAAGGCGACCAGGAAAGAGATGAGATAAACACAGTAGCCCAGTAATATTTAGCAAAGTATGCTTAAGCGAACCCACTGGGGCCCGACTGTTGGTGCCGAAATGGTTAGTACGGGCCCGCCTTGCATACACCAGGGCCGTCCACATTTGCCAGTGAAACGAACTTAGGAAAAAGCTTTTGAAACACACAGAAATGTAAACCAGCATTACTGGAGGTGGGATAATCCACCGCTGAACAAACTTTGTGGTGTATCGCGAATCTAGGAATTCGAACGCACGACCTTGTGTATGCAAAGGCGGCTCTACTAACCATTGCACCACGGTGGCTACCCAACCTAACCTAAGGACTAGCGATGCCCTTATGTCTGTCCGTCTGAGTATATATTTTTTAAACAAAGTCTAAGTCGTACTTTTAGTTCAATCAACTTCGAATATACCACAAGTATGTATGTTGGGTCAGTCTATTGAAATTGGCTCAGATTTAGATATAACTCTTTCGTATAAGTTTCGCCCCCGGAGAACGGTTGCTACTCAAGCCAAAAATAATCTACCAACATTTGGAGAAAGTAGTTGTATGTTTGGAAAGATAATATGTTCAATATACCATTCTTTTTTTTGGCTAAACTAACAGGATACAACTTTTATGACAGAGGAAATTTTTCAAATAAATTTTGCCATATAAAAATCGAAGAAAAATTATTGAAATCCTCTCGGATTTTTTTTTGCTTTCCACCCAAGAGACTTAAATTGAAAATTTCAAGCAAAATATTAATATATCTATAAAATATGCATATATTCGACCATCTGTGTCTTATGCTAAAATAAAACCAACGATATGAAAATGGAGCACTATATGTTATTAGATATAATAGACAATTTTATTGCAATAAATTCACGGTTTTCTACCAGGAATTGCATGAACTCCACCCTCAAAAAAAAAAAAATAAACACCAGGTCACTACCAAAAATCTGAAAACATAACTATGAAGCCAATATACGTTGGCACCTATAACACAAAATATGTTTTTTGATTGCATAATTTTGTGGGTCATTTGTTGTTTATGGCAAATGGCAATTGTTAAATTCCAATTCGCAGGGCCAAACGCATATACTCCGCCGCAACACACAAAACACATACACAGACCCGATGCCCAACAACAAATATTCGTTCTCGAATGGTCTAATATTTTTTGGTTTCTTTTGCAATTTTAAATATTGTCACCGTGGTGTATATCGGGCACATTTAAGTACCATTGTTGAATAATCGTACCTACTGGTGTGGCCGTGCAATTCAGATATGTTTTGCCGATGTCCTAGGCGGTTTTTTTCTGTCATTTCTACGAGAGCTTTAACAAAAACTGGAAATATGCAGTGTCCACATTAAATTGTTTGTGGATAAATATTATTCTCTTCATAATTGATAGTAAATTGTGTGAATAAAGTAAGTTTATGTGAATTAACAAAAAACTGATAGGCATAAACTTTTAGGCGAAAATTTAACTTGGCTGGGGGAAAGCACACACCAAATGACCATGTTGAAGGCAAAACAATGATGATCTGAATATTAAATTAACAAGAAGAAAGAGATCAAATTAAACAGAATCTAACTACAGTGAAGTCTGCTCAACTGCGGACCACCTCTCAAAATGGACAGTTTCGGGAGACATTATCGTGGAGCAGTTTTCGGAGACATTATTTTCACATTATAATGTTAACGCTCTCATTAGTGGACACCTACCACTAATGAGAGATTCGCGGATGTCCACTTCTGTGAGGTTTCTCTGTATATGATTATAAAAAGGCAAGGGTAAATAAAGTTGAACACTTTAGTGCTTTTTTTTTGATACATTTCGGCCTGCCAAAAAGCATTTTCGTATAGAAATAAATTTGACAAAATTTTTCCATAGAAATAAATTGTTGCCAAATTTACATAAGAATACAATTTTCCTGTACAAAATTTCTATGGAAATAAAATTTTGACAATATTTCCTATAGAATAATAATAAGACAACATTTTCTATGGACATAAAATTTTGAAAAAATTTTCTATAGAAATAAAATTTTGACAAAATTCTTTATCGAAATAAAATGTTGACAAAATTTCGTATAGAAATAAAATTTAGACAAAATTTTTCTATAGTTATTAAAATTTTTGACAAAAATGGTAATAGAAAATAAAATGTTTAACAAAATTTCCTTTAGAATAAAAATGGGGCAAAATTTCCTATAGAAATAAAATTTTGACAAAATTTTGTATAGAACTAAAAATGTCCTACAGAATAAAAATGGGACGAAATTTCCTATAGAAATAAAATTTTGATAAAATACTCTATTAGTAATATAAAATATTGACGAAATTTTCTATAGAAAATAAATTTGTTTTATTTCTTATAAAAATTTTGTCAAAATAAATTTCTATAAAAAATTTTTAACATTTTATTTCTATAGAAAATTTAGTCAAAATTTTATTTATATAGGAAATTTATCGTCAGAATTTTATCTTCCATAGAAATTTTGTCAGATTTTATTTCCAATAAGAAAATTTTGTCCATTTTATTTCTAGGCAGAAACTTTTGTTAAATTTTAGTTCTAAGAAAATCGTTTATTAAAAATTAAAATGGGTCAAAATTTCCTATAGAAATAAAATTTTGACAAAATTTTGTTATAGAAAATAAATTTTCTATAGAAAAAAATGGAACAAAATTTCCTATAGAAACAAAATTTTTTAAAATCTCTATAAGAAATAAAATTTTGACGAATTTCTAATAGAAAATAAATTGTTGTTATTTCTATTTAGAAAAATTATTTTTTTCTATAGAAAATTCTCTGGAAACATTTTTTCAAACTTTTATTTCTGTATGGTAAATGTTGTCAAAATTTTATTTTTAATAGAAAATGTTGTAGAATTTATTTTTATAGAAAATTTTGTACAATTTTATTTCTATAGAAAAATTTTTGTCAAAGTTTATTTCCATAGAAAATTTTGTCAAAATTTTAATTTTATGAAATTTTTGTCAAAATCGTATGTTGTGAAGTAACTCTTAGTTTGGAGAAAGGAATATTTCAGACATACCAAAACATAAAAATTCTACCAATCTACAAAACATGTTGAAGATCTAAATAGTTTTATAGAATTTTACGCAACTCCCTATAAGGAATAATAATAGACAAACTTCTATGGACATAAAATTTTGACAAAATTTTGCTTAGAAATAAAGGATAATTGACAATAAATTCTTTATCGAAAAAAAAATTTTTTTGAAAAATTTCCTATAGAAAAAAATTTTGAAAACAAAATTTCCTATTAGAATAAAATTTTGAACAAAATTTTTCTATCGAAATTAAAATCTTTACAAAATTTCTTTATAAGAATAAAAAATTGGACAAAATTTTCTTATGGAAATAAATTTGTGACAAAATTGCTATTAGAAATAAAATTTTTTCAACATTTTGTATAGAAATAAATTGTTGTTATTTCTATAGGAAAATTTTGTCAGAAATTTTATTTCTATGCAAAAATCTTTGCCAACAATTTTATTTTTATAGAAAATTTTGTTAAAATTTTTATTTCTAATAAAAAAATTGTCATATTTTACTTCTATAAAAAATTTTGTCAAAATTTTATCTCTAAAAAATTTTGTGAAAATTTTCAATATTTTTTTTTTTTTTTTTTCCCTTTTTTTTTTTTTTTTTTTTTTCCTTTTTTTTTTTTTTCTATGAAAATAAATTGTACATAAAATTTCCGTATAGAAATAAAATAGTTTTTAACATTTTGCATTAGAAATAAAGTTGTTGTTATTCTAATAAAATGTTTGTTCACAAATTTTATTTTTGGTAGCACAATTTATGTTAAAATTTATTTTCCATAAAAATATATTGTCAAAGTTTTAATTTCTTATAGAATTTTGTCAGAAATTTTATCTCTATATAAAAAATTTTGTCAAAATTTTAATTTCAATAAAAAATGTTGTTCCAAAATTTTAATTTTATAGAAAATCTTGTCAATTTTTTTCTATAGAAATGTTTGTCCAAATTTTTATTTCTACAGAAAATTTTGCCAAAATTTTTATTTCTAAAGAAAAATTTTGTAATTTTTTACTTTTCTAGTAGAAAAAATATGTAGTTCAATAGAAATTTAATTCTGTGGAAAATTTTTGTATAAATTTCAGTTTCTATACAACATGTTTCGTCAAAATTGTATTTTTATAGAAAATTTTTGTCAAAAATTTATGTTTAGAAATTTTGTCAAAATTTTATTGTGTTATAGAAATTTTGTCAAAATTTTTTATTTCTAAATAGAAAATTTTGTCAAATTTTTATTTCTATATAGAATTTTATCAAATTTTTATTTCTATAGAAAATTTTGCTAAAATTGTATGTTTGTTGAAGTAACTCTTAGTTGGAAAGGAATATATTTAAGACCTACCAAAACATCAAGAATTCGTAACCACATCTATCAAACAGTTGGGAAGATTTATAGTTTTGGTGATTTTACAACTCCTAGAATATCGGACATTTCATGCAAAATTCAAATTTCCTATAGAAAACAACAATAACGTTGACAAAATTCTTTATGACAATAAAATTTGTGACAGAAATTTCCTATAGAAAATAAGATTTATCTGACAAATTCTTATAGAAAATTTGGTTGGTCAAAATTCTATATATAATAAAATGCTGTGTAAAATTTTCTCATAGAAAATTGTGTCGAAATTTTTATTTTATCACACACAAAATTTTTACACATTTTATTCTATAAAGAAAATTTTGGTCAAATTTATTTTTTCCCAAGAAAGTTTTTTCAAGCATTTATTTTTTCTATAGAAAGCAAATTTTATTTACTAGCAGAAAGTTTGTGGCACATTTATTTATAGTTTTCATTATACAGCCAAAGTATTTCTGGTTGAGGAAATTTTTACTTCTATAGAAAAAATATAAGTATCGATAAGAAAAATTAAATTTCTGTAGGAATTTTGTCGAAATTTCACGATCTATATTTTCTGTAGAAATAACAATTTGAAAAATTTTCGTATAGAAAAAAAATTGACAAATTTTCTATAGAAATAAAAATTTTGACAAAATTTTTTTTGAAATAAATTTTGAAAATTTTTCTATAGAAAAAAAAATTGACAAAATTTTATATAGAAATAAATTTTGACAAAAATTTATAGAGATAAAAATTTTACAAAATTTTTTATACAGAAAATTTTGCCAAAATTTTATTTATATAGAAAATTTTGTAAAATTTGTACTTCTATAGAAAAAATATTAAGTTCAAGAGAAATTTAATTCGGATTTGTCGAATCATTGCAGAAATTTTTGTCGAAATCAGTTCGTGATATATAGAAATTTTGTCAAATTTTTTTTCTTATAGGAAAAATTTTTGTTCCACGATATTATTATTTATTAGGAAAATTTTGCCAAACTTTATTATTTTATAGGAGGAATTTTGCTCAAATTTTTATTTTCTATTAGAAATTTATGTTCAATTTTTTTAGCTATAGAAAGTTTCAAATGATTTTGATTTGGTATTAGAAACTTATTCATTATTGATCGGTTAAGTTCTCTATCCAATATTTCTGGTTTTGTATTAACGAGTCGTTGCTGGCATTGTTGTTGGTCAAGTTCAGTGATATCACTAATACGTTGTTAATTCACCTATAATAATAATTACGGTTAACAACAATAAATACTAAAATTGTAAAATTCACATAGAAATTCTGTAAAATTTTATTTCTATAAATTTTTAAAATTTTCATAGAATTTGCAACTTTCTATAGACTTAAATTTTGTTAAAAAAAATAATCAAAACTTTAAAAAATCAAAATTAAAAATAAAAAAAAAAAAAATAAAAAAAAATATAGATTCTATAGGAAAATTTCTGTCACATTTAATTTCTATAAATTTTTTAAATTATCTAAGGAAATTTTGTCAAAATTTTATTTTCTATAGAAAATTTTGTCAAAATTTATTTCTTATAGAAAATTTGTAACATTTTTATTTTATAGTCATTATTTCAAGAAAATTTAGTCAACATTTTTATTTCTATAGAAAATGTTGTCAAAATTTTATTTCTATAGAATTTGTCAACATTTATTTCTAATAGGAAATCGCAAATTATTTTTGATATTTGCAAAATTTTTATTTCTATTAGAAATCTTAGTCAAAATGTTATTTCTATAGGAATTTTCACAGTTATTCTAAAAAAATTTTGCAACTTCTTGTCTAATATGAAAAATTTTGTCAAAAGTTTTATTCTATAGAAAATCTGTCTAAATGTTTATTTCTATAGAAAATTTTGTCACAGAATTTTATTTCTATATAAAATTTTGTCAACATTTTGTATTCTATAGAAAATTTTGTCAAAATTTTATTCTATAAGAAAAATTTTTTCAAATTTTATCTTCCTATAGAAAATGCTTGTCAAAATTTATTACTATAGGAAAATTTTTGTCACATTTTTATTTCTATAGAAAATTTTGTCAAAATTTTACTTCTAGATAATTTTTAACATTTTATTTCATAGGAAAATCTTGTCAAAATCTTTATTTTCTATAGAAATTTGCCTATTGATTCTATAAATTTTGTCAAAATTTCTTTTACTCAATTTGTAACATTTTAAGATTTCAAATTATAGAATCCAATAATTTATTTCTATTAGAAATTTGCAATTTTTATTCTATGATTGTCCAAAATTTTATTCTATGAAAATTTCGTCAACATTTATATCTCTATAGAAAATGTTTGTCAAAAATTTTTTCTATAGAAAATTTTTTCAAAATTTTATTTGCTATAGAAAATTTATTTAAAATTTTATTCTATAGAAAATCTTGTCAAATTTTATTTCTATCGAATTTTGTCAACATTTTATTTCTATAGAATTTTTTGTTTCAAAAAATTTTATTTCCAAAATTTTTTGCAAAAATTTTATATTTTATAGAAATTTTGTTCAATGTTATAGTTCTATAGTAAAGATTTTGCCCAGAAATTTTAATTTCTATAAAATTTTGTCAAAGTTTAGTTCTATATGAAATTTTGTCAACATTGTATTTTTGAAGAAATTGTGAAGTAAAACTCTAGTTGGATGAGGAACAGCTAAATGCAATTTGATTTATACACATTTTCTTTGCTTTCATGGCTGCCCGCTTTTTAGCTGCTTATGTGAGGAAAATATTTACAAAATGCCTCTACAAATTTCGAAGGACTTTAGATGGTAATGAAAACTTCAATATTCGATGGATTATTTCAACAGATCATTAGAAACTGTCAGAATAATCAACCTATAAGTCATACCTAAAGAGCGCCTTTGCAATTAATAAATTCTTAGAGCCTAATATTGCATTTATAATTGAATAATAAAAATTTGCGCACGAGCATATATATTTTAGGATTTCCTATTCTAAGTATTTGGCAATAATTTAATCTGCATGTATTGTAGAGACTATTGCCTACTTTTAGGTAATAAAACATATATTATTACAAACACGTATAGAAATTAGCAAATTCTCATGATGTATTTCATCTCCTTCATAATCATATTATTATGATAATATTAAATAGTAATTGTATGTAAGATTAAAACAGCTTACCCTATTATTCACAAGGCGTGAGACCAAGACAAATACTTTGTGGCTCCGTATTAAAATAACCTCCAGTGTAACAATATTAATAATAACCTTGCCATACGAATCATGATAAATGGCCAAGAGGACCATAGTCAATATTTGTCAGGTTAGGATACGTATCAGTGACAGGTCCATGATAGTTTTCACAACACTTCGACTCAATCAGTCCATTGTGAACCACAGTGGTGTTTTTGAATTGTATTGTGCATTACGATATCGGCCGCCGTCGAAAGCCTTTCTTTACTGTTTAGTATTGCAAAACCCGGATTTGTATCATTAGAACAATATTAGAGTACTCATAACTCATAGTAATAAAAACCCAAATTTAATAGTATAAAAATAATGTACAATTTAGTTTCTTAGAACAATCATTAAAACAAAGTTTTATTAATTTGAAATAAATTTAAATTGCAAACCAAACCATACATCATAGTATCTAATCCCCTATTATATCATTTATTAACACTCTTTTTAAATATCAAAACTAAAGACATAGCTCTAGCGTCATCCTAATTTGTTTAGTGTATATGTCATGTGGGACTTATTATGTTTTAATAAGCAATTGAATCCATGAAAAATTTGCCATTATTGCGCACATTTGATTAGTTGTCAAATTTTGCATTTTTGCATGTTGCCCTAACTGATTATCATAACATATGATAGTATTTGCTGCATACTCTTAGGCCTATTATTTTGATAAATATTAAAAACACAATTGA
>PGFW01048353.1:1844-21936 GCA_003123925.1 Haematobia irritans | reverse complement strand
CTTAAGTTCGGACGGGCCGACTATATGTACACCTCGACCCCTTTGTAATCCACATTTGGCGATACATATCAATACGTCAAATGTGTTCGGTGCTATAAATAAGGTTTTGTCCAAATACAACATTTAATCTGACCATCTGAACAAAAATATCATAGACTTAAATAAAGTCGGCTAATGCCTGGGAGTACGTATTAGTAAAAAATATGAAATTTTAATCTGAACCAATTTTGAGGCATTTCGCAATGTATTATGATTATCGTCGATAGAATTAAAAGAAGGAAATTTGAGTCCACTTTACAAGTTTTCGACTTAGCAGTGGCGATTTTTATAAGGAAAATGTCGGTATTTTGACATTTCTGCCCAAATCGGAAAACATGTATAAAACTATATAGACTGTGAACCGATCAACAATAGATCTGAATACTTAGTTTTATTTCTACTCCTGTGCAAATTCACGTAAACGACTACTATTTGATTTCTGGGTCTATGACCGAAAATCGATGGCGAACGATAAATGGGAGCATATCTAATCTGAACCGATTTCAAAAATTTAGCACACTTGAGCTACACACTAATTGTTCTCCTGGTGCATAATTCAGCAAATAGGATAAAACTCTGCTTTTGGGCATATAAGTCCATATCGGCGAAGATAATAGGGAGCTATTCTAATCAACAGATTTCAATCACATTGCACTTGACTAACGATCAAGGTTATGGTGTGCAAAGACTTTCCTTATTTGTTTTTAGTATAGAAAAAGTTCATTTCTTTTTGTATAAAAAATAGAAAATTTCATTCGGGTGAAAAATTTGTGTGATAAATGGCTTCGGTTGAAATTTTCGTGTTGGAAAGTTCATTCGGTTCCACTCGGTACGGCACGTATATTATATGAATAGGCTTGCCAGATTCGCCTGGATTGTTTCTTTCACAAAATTTGCCAAAAATTCTTAAATTTCAATTACTCAAAGCATAGGTTTTAATTTTTGTCCATTTCCTAGAAAAGAAAACGATTTGAAATTAAATCGCTTTCAAAAATATTTTTGGTTTTGGATTTTCATAATTTTTAAATGTATATTTGTCTGTCAGATTTTGTACCATTTTATTAAATCTCATCACTGTGAGAAACAAAAACAAGTATCGAATTTTATTTCAAATTCAAGTTTTTCAGCGAAATGTATTTTTACAAATTATAAGTCAAGTCTATACTCCCAGCCATCATTTCAAAGTTCGATTTTATACTTATCACTGCCATAGACTCTTTAGTGACACTTAACAATCCCCAACTCTGATGAGAAATATACCCAAACCATGTCCATAGAGATATCCACATTCCCTGTATCGAAAGTCACTACAAAGAAGCATCAGAGCTTAAGTTTGTATGCCAATACCGAAGGTTAGGTTAGGTTAGGTTAAAGTGGCAGCCCGATTAAATTTCAGGCTCACTTAGACTATTCAGTCCATTGTGATACCACATTTAACTAAAGTACCTATTACATATGGCACTTCTAGTGCTTAACATGAACCTTCTCTATTTATTTAACTTCTTGTGGAACCAACCAGAATGCTCGCAAAAAAACATTAACAAACTGCTTTAAGTTAAGATCAGTCAGCTAATCTAAAGCATATTGCTTCTAAAATTCGTTACTGCCTGTTACACAAAAGGCAGGACACTCACACAGAGGTTTTAATTGATCCTTTTCCTCACGTCAATGACAGCTTATACAATAGTTCATTACTACTTCGCACCTTATAGTTTTTTGCAAATTCGCGTATCAGAGCGAACCCGTTATTAGCAGGGAATATTAGGAGTCTATCTGACGCCTTGGAGAACACATAGCATATCTAATGTGCGGTTTCAGGTTTAAATGTGGGCCATATTGCTTGGTGTCGTTACACTCCTTGCCAATTTTTCCATCAATATGATCATAACAGCGCTTCTCAGACGCAGTAAGAGCTTGCAGGTGGCCAGAGGGCTAACCATGGTATGCCAATACCGAAAGTAATATGCCAGTAATATGAGTATACGGTTTCCGTTAAAAATACGTTTTATAAGTAAAATATGGGAAGAAGAAGTTTCAGAGGCTCCAACATATTTAGGAATTCAAAGTCTGCGAAATAACGACTAACCCATGGCGGTTTATGCAAATACCAAAGTGAAAAAAATGTTGGTCAGAAATATTTTCGAAAATGTGACTGTTTTTGCTTGTCCTTGATAAATCCCCGGAATGTGCGGCGCAATATCCCGTTTCGCCTACATCATTGGCAACCCTATATATGAATTTATACGAATAGCTCGGTAACAAATTTTTGTGTTGAAAGTTTATTCGGTGCGAAATTTGCATATAGGTAAACTTTTCGGTGGCAAAACAAATTCATTCCTATGAAAAATTCAATTCAATGAAAATTTGGATTGACTTTTCTAAACTCCACAAAATTTTTTTTAATGCCAAAGATTTTGACTTTCGCCTCAAGGTTTTTGGTTATTATTCCGACGGCGCAAATCCTGCTGTCTTATCAAATAAAGAAATTTTTTTTAGAGAACAATCTAGCCTTAAATCTAAGCACTATAAAATTAAAATTATGATACAAGATCTCATTTATAGATTTATTCTGCTATTTGCTCACGCCCTGAAATTTGGATTTGACATTTCTACATTTGCCAAAAATTTTTTTAATCAAAGATTTTGACCTTCTCTCCAAGGATCTTGTTATTATTCCGAAGCCCAAAGATCTTGCTTTCTTTAAAATAAAGAATTTGTTTAGAGAACAATCTAGGCCTTTAATCTAGGCACTATAAAATTTACATTAGGATACAGATTCCTTTATAGAATTTTATTCTCTATTTGCTCTCATTTGTTCCAATAATGCTAAGTGTATAACAGTCCAAAGTATAATAAACAGGCGTCACCCGTGCCGCTTCGCTGTGCCTTTCCCTCCGGAAAAGGGCCGTTTAATTTGTAGGGAAGCATTTTGCGTTAACTAATCAACCATATTCTTCGTGTTTGAAAACTATTCGAAAAGATTTTGAATTCTATCAAACAAATGCGACTACTTGCCTTTTTCGTTTATAGTAAATTACGGCGGATATGCATCTGTAAAACGCGTTCGTCTTAAAAAATGTAGTTGGACAAACTTCTACAATTTCTTGTGAATTTTATTGTGATTTGTCAAAGGAAAGCTAATCCTTCTCCTCAACATATCTGAAAAATTAGCACTATATTTATAATAACATGAAAGAATTACTGTTTCCCATTACTATAAATGAAAAGCAAAGTAGTAAACAATTTTACCGACTTGATGTGTGCTAAAATGTTTGGAAAATGAATGGCTGCCTCTGGCCAATTTCATTTAAATTTAGTTCTTTACTAAAAAGAGTCTGGCAGAGAGCTCTGCAAAAATCATAAAAAATTCCCATTTACGGACAACCCTCTACTTTCAATTTAAGAAAAAAAAAAAACACGGAGAAAAGGGAACCCTCTGCCGCACCTTCGCTCCACTCTGACCTGATTGTTGAGCTATCAACTAGCAATATATTAAACATAATTTCATAACTTATTCAATGGTCTATAAATTCAATCGAAGTAAATCGACAAAGCTTTATTTCAATTTTCCACTTCCCCAACCAGATATCGAAAAAATGCATATACTGAATTTAAATCATGTATAATTTATTTTACACGCTCCTCCTAGTTCCCTGTAAAATTTCAAGTGATCGGAAAGTTTAAAATTTTGGCTTATTGTTTTAAAGGGACGTCACTTTCCGCTCCCCGATACAATATCGACAAACACGTAGTGAATAGACCCCTAACCTTCGCTGAAAATTCTGAAACTTTGTTGGTTCATCAGGCCTCCTCCCTGCCTTGTAAATTTAAGAAAAACTTAAGAATTTTTTTTTTTGAAGTTTTAGAGGAGGACTACTCCCCGACCAAATATGAAAAGTGATGTAGCAGTAATTCTTTTGTAAAGGTCCCAGAAAAATGTCAGCAATTATAAGCCTAAAGGGGGCTGCCTCTCTTCCGTCATGATTCAACAAAAATCAGGTAATCTACTATTAATAATCGTAACCTCTCCCCAGTCCTCTGTAAATTTCAAAAGTAACTCGGTAAAGATTAATTGTTTCTCTGTTAATGTTGTTACTTAACAGACAGCGGAGTCTCCTATATCTTTTATTTTTATTAAAAAATAGAGAACCTATATAAATATCATAATCGTCACCTCATTTTTCGGTAAAGTTTCAGTCGGGGGAATTTTAGTTTGTTTTTCACTTTACTTTTAAAAAGTCGGCAAAGGGGTGGGTCCCCCTCCCCGACCAAATATCGAAAAATAATGTAAGCGATTATTTGTCTAGATGCCAACACCCAACTTCAATGAAAATATCACAGCAAATCGCATAATTTTGTTCCAAGTTTAAAAAAGTACGGGCAAGGAGGAGGTCGCTCCCGTCCATATATGAACCTCAGGTACCCTATTAATTTCATAACCTCACCGCATGTTCTCTGTAATTCTCAGAATAATTTAGAGAATTTAGTCTTTTTCACTGTACTTTAAAAAAAGTAAGAGAAAGGGGAGGGTCCCCTCCGCACAAATATGCGAAATATAAAGTAGCGGATCTTTGTCTAGATACCAAACGCCGAACCTTCATGAAATTTCCAAAGCAAAATCGTCAACTTTGGTTCCAATTTTCAAAAGTCCGACCAAAGGGAGGTCACGCCTCCGCACCAGCGTGTCAAAAATGAGGTAACCCTATTTCACCACATGAACGCCCCTCGATCTCTGAAAAGTTTCAAGTAAATGTTCAGCCGTTCGGAGCCAACTCGGAAGCATACACACAAACAAACAAATAACAACATAGATGTTGAATTTTATATATATATGATACTTAAAAATATTTTTTCTTATTGCAAAAAAAAAAAGAAACCTTTAAACGCAAAATTCCTCAAAATTAATAAGTCAATATAGGGCTAATTTTGAAGCGTTTTTATCTTAAAATCTAAAGATTCCTATATATCAATAAATTAAAAAGCGACTTTCTTTAAATCACAAAGTTTTTATTTACATTAAAGAAATTGTTGCTTTGGCATCCGACTTAAAACAGGAGGGAGGGAGGCGTGGAAACTGGTTATTGTTCTAAATTTAAAAAGAAAACCATTTTTAAAAAAAAAGATTATACATTTTGTTTTAATTTTCTTATTTTTTAAAGAAATGTGTCCTTAATATTATATGCAAAATTTTTAGATTTAAGCCTCTTTCATTATCTTTATTTTCACTAAAAACCTGAACTTACACAATTTGCGTTCTTGATGTACAAATTACCATCATTTTGTTTTCGTAATATTCTATTTAACAATTACGAGAAAAACCTTTTCAAAAGAAATTTAGCAGCTGTAATCAACAATCCAAAGAGATTGTAATTAAATCAATAAACAAAGATAAACTATGTTAGTATAATGAAATTTCTGTAGAGAAATCCATGTCTGGTTTCTCAAAATAACTTCCAGCACACACATAGGTATTTTTGGTGATTCTAAAATAAAAGTATGCAATTCTATGATCAAATATTTGCAAAATATTTGCCTTATGCCTTCATCTTAGGTTTACATATGAGTAAAGTAGTTGAATTTTCTAGTTTTATCCACTCTAAAGAATTTCATCGCTTATGTTAAAGGATAAGAAATGAACAATTTTGTGGAATTTTAAATTATGTCCGTATCAGTTTTCGTAGGTTTGTTTGTGGTTTACGCTGTCTGTCTGTCTGGCTTTGGTTGCGTTTATGGCTAGCTAATGGCATGATGATCGATGTTGCTATCGAAACTTGGGGAATTCATAAAGATCAAAATTTAGTTTTGGATTATGGAAACAGTGCATATAGTAAACTAAATACAAGTAATCTTATTATTATTATTTTTTTGTTAATTTGCATTACCATCAATCATTGCAAATCAATTCATGTTGTACTGGAATATTGTTGGGACAAATCACTTGTATGCAAGATTTTTAAAAGTAAGGGTGGTACTATGTTTGGAGTTTCGAGAGACCGTTGTAGAATTCTAACCAAAAATGGTAGATTTGTTTAATGTTTGGTAGATTGGTAGAATTTTTATGGTAAAATGTTCACAATTTTCTTGATTGAAGTAAATTTTGAAAAAAGGGTGGAACTATGTTTGGGTTTTTGCGACGAATCGTTGGTAGAAATTCTACCAAAGAATGGTAGATTTTTTTTAATGTTTGGTAGGTTCGGGTAGAATTTTATGGTAATTTTCATAATTGTTTCTTTGAAGTAAAATTTTGACAAAATTTTCTTTAGAAATAAAGTTTTCTATGAAATAAAATAAATGTTTGACAACATTTTTCTATGGAAATGAAATTTTAAAAAATATTCTAGGGGAGAATAAAATTTTGCAAACAATATTTTGTTGTTTGGTAGTTTTTTTTGGCAAAGAATTTTCTCATTTAATTTTGTAGATTAATTTTTTGGCTCGAGTGGCAACCAAGGTTACTTTTTATACCCTTCACGCACTGCAATGTGGACGCCGTCGGATCTCGGCTATAAAAAGAAGGTCACTTGTCATTGAAAGCTTAACATATGAATCGGGCAGGTCACTCAGTGATAAGAGAGAAGTTTCAGCCAGCTGTGGTATCATTAATTGACTGAATATGATTTGACTTAAAATGGGTATCATACATGAAAGAAAAAATATTTGGGCTAAAGAGTCAACTTGACTTTAAATAATTCAGTAAAAATTCTTTTGAATTTATGAATTGTCTTTAAATTTGTTGTACGCATAAAGCATAAATTCTACTGGAAGTCTTTACTTTGATGGCATATGAAGAAAAAGAGCTGAAAAAACGAAAAAATTAAATTTGAATTTCCTAGAAGCAAATACACAAAACCCCCAAATTTAAAGAGAAATTGTGTCTTAAAAGTTCTTACTTGTATGCTCGCGTTCTTTCACGAAAAAAAATATTGACGTGATAGTTAAAGATTAAGCAACCTAAATTGTAAGGATGCGAAATTTACAAAACTATTAGGAAAATTTCTTTTAAAATAACGACATATTTAATAAAATTAAGTTGTAATTTTTGGCTTAAAAAATTTTTCTTGCATTAATTTTAGGAAAACACAAATTTTGTAATTTGGCCATCTCTTCCGTTAAAAGTCGCATGTCTGTTGAACTAAGGCTAATTTTCCTTAAAGTAAAGAAACACATTTGTGATTTAAAGGAAATTGTCGCTTAAATTAACTGAAATATTGAATTATAGATTTAAGATTAAAACGCTTTACAATATAGCTAGCGACTTATTTTGAAGATTTTAGCGTTTTGGTTTAAAGTTGTTTTTTTTTTTGGAATAAGAAAACATTTTTTACTTTGAAGTGTCCGTTTATAATTTGGATTTTAACTGGTATTTTTTGTACGTTGACTAACCTTTCATCTTAATAACCTCGAAATAAATGAAATTTGATAAATGAGATCTGTACCCTAATTTTAATTTTAATTGGTCCTAGATTATTAAGTCAGATAGGCGCTAAATTTTTTTTTTATTTTAAAGAAACGCATCTTTGGACAGTCATTGTTTCTTGCTCTTGTCCGCAAAATTTGGGCACTTTTGTTCGCCCCAAAAATTCCAGACTTAAATTAAAATTCCGCACAAACAATCCAAACACTCTTTGACAAGTTTTGTGAAAAATAAGTAACGAATAGACATGCTGTAGAAAATGCCGTAATATATTTTATAAATTGTAAAAATATGCAATTTTTCTTATGGCAGTTTATGTGAGTTACAGTAATATGAAGATTTCAAAACCAAACCAGGCAGACGGGGTGTTCAAAATATCATCCGATACAAGCCCTCATAGAATTAATTTGGCTTTAAGGAGTACATCAAATTTTGTATCTTTGGAAATCGTTCTTTTAAGCTCGAAATTAAAAATTTGGAGTTCGTCCTAATGTCTATTTATGAATCAAAATTTTTGTTATAAATAGTAAAGAAAATAAAATTGGTTTTTGGCTCCAATATGAATTGTATTCTACATGGGCATGGGATAAATAAGTTTCAACAAAACCAGTTGATGTACACAGATGAGGAAACATCACTTCGACCCGAGTCTACAAATAAATTTCAGCAATAATAAAATTTTTTTAGGCAGCAGGGCACCCAATAAATGGGTTGGGATAAGTGAGAAGGAAGACTTTTTTTATATTTCGAAGGTTCCCTATAGTTATATTAAATTCTTTAATTATATAAACCGTAAATGCTAACCTAATTATAACTAAATTAATACAGATTCGAAAATTCCCACAAAATTCCCAATTTTTTCCAAATTCGCCCACAGTCCACTCAAAAAATTTCGTCGCCCAAGTATGAAAAATATCCCCGATTTTGCGGGAAAAATCCCCAATACTGGCACACACTGCTCGAATCATACGCAAAATCCTTAAGGGAAGTCAAAATCTTTGGATCGCAAGTAAACTTTTTTCTTGAGTGTTGGTTGCGGCATAATACGAAAATTGTGAAGTAAGAATAAAATCTTTGGACGGGCATGCTTTTTTCAGTGTAAGAAGGACCATTGTCGCAGGCAATTCGTTCAGTATCGATCGTCTTGATTAAATTCAAGAGTCGATTTAGCGATGTCCCGTCTGTCTGTCTGTCTGTCTGTCTGCTTATGCATTTCTTGTGATGCAAAGTACAGATCCGCCGTTTATAGTCGATTGTTCTCAACTTTGGCCAAATAGGGTGTATTACTTTCCGATCAAAGAAATCGCTATTGATTTTTGAACAAAAAATGGTTTAGATTTATATATGGAGCTGTCATTATATAGTTATCATCCGATTTGGTCATAATTTTATTTAAATAAATTTATAATCTTAGCTTCAACAAAATTTTTTTATATTTAATTTAAGGATTGGAAATTTACGTCCTTGTCGATAAAGCCGTATGTATTTGAACTAAAGATCAATTTTTCCTTAAGTAAAAGATACATAATTTTTTGATTTAAAGATAAATCGTCTTTAAATTAACTAAATATGAATCTTTAAATTTAAGAATAAAAACGCTTCAAAATATGAGTGCAAAGATTTATTTTGTAGATATTAGCATTTTGGTTAAAGTTTTTTTTTGAATTAAGAAAACATTGTCTTACTTTGAGATTCGTTGTTACAATTTGGATTTTTACAGCCATTTGAGCACGTAAATTAAGATAAAGATTTACTAAATTTCGTATTTTTTTCACAAAATAGTTCATTTTTCTTTAACTTTGTAAATTTTACTAAAAATGCATCCATACGAACTTCGTATATCAGTAATCGGCATTCTTGCAATTTCTTAACTGCCAATTTTTTCGCTTCAAAACTACAGAAATTTCTTCAAGAAGTGGAAAAATATTATCTTATGTCTAATAATTTTTCCTGGAATTTGTCGAAAAAATATTTACTTATTTTTTTGTGCAGACACCAGCGTTTTCTAATAGTGTTTTAATTAAAATTTTCTAAAATATTAAAAAATTTCTAAAATTCTAAGCCAAAGGTTTTCTCCTGGTGGGGTTCACTGTTTTTTCAAGTGTATTTTTGATCGATTTTTTTGCTTTGTAGTCAAGATGCAAAAAGGCAACAATTTAAAGACAATTTCATTAATTTTAAAGAAATTTTTCTGATTTAAGTCAAGTTGAACTTACCAAAAAAAAAAAACAAAATACAAAAAAATTTTCTTCATGTTATGACACACATTTTTTAAGTCAACTTCACTTAACTAATAAGACATACGACTTCATTCAAAAAGTTTATCGACTTTTGAAGCAAAGGAAAAAAATTTATATTAGAGAAATGCCGGTCCTTCTAATCTAAGTAAAAATTTGCATTGTATTTTAAGGACATGAATCTTTGGCTCACGACAAGTATCTTTTTTATTCAGTGTGTGCACGGGTTTTGCATGCTACCGTATTGTAATCGCCCTATAAATGCAAAATGCAATTTTGTGAAATTGCATAAAAATTGAATTTAGCTTTATATTTTTATATATTTAAAGCCATTTCGTTTCCGGGTATATAAACCACTGTCTGCAGTGCTAATCGTAAGTATTATTTGAATTTAAAAGAAGCCAAAAAAAAAAAAATTCAAATCCATTAAATGTTATTCACATATTCGAGGCTTTAGGAAGATTATTTGTCTAACAAACTATTGGCGGTTGCTCCGGGGGGTTGGTTATAAATGTACGGAACTGTTACAAAGAATTTCCATTTTCAAGTAAACACCTGGGAGATTGAATTTCATTCAAGCATATAACAACAGAAAAGACAAATAAAATTCTCGTCTGGAGAATGTGAAATGAAAGAGAAACGAAGATACCTAATAGGCACACCTACACACACGCACACTCATATTCATTGAAGTGAATAATAAACTGAAGGTAAGATGAGAGGAGAAATAAATATTCAAACAAACAAAAAATCTATGGAAGTTCACCCAGAACCAGCAGTGATAAGGACTCGGTGTGACACATTTCCTACACAAAAATACATACTCACAAAATTCCCCTAGCGATGTTTATAGAATCCAATGTATTCTTGTGTTACTTCATACATTTTAAAATATCCCCGGTAAATGCTCGATTAAAGATTTTAACTAGATTTTTGAGAAAGAATCACGAACAGATCGACGTAAATCCCATGAGAAATGTTGTTGATTTTCCTATAGAGATTCTTGTTGACAGAAAAACTCGTTATCGTCGAGTTTTTTCAAGATTTGATTTTTATGCATAATGAAAGGTGTTGGCAATACAAATTGACAACACCCCTTGAATTAGTGTCCTATACAAATTGATGGGGACGATGATGATGAGAATGCTTATGCGGATGTTTTTGTTTGCTTATATAATGTAAATACATTTCAAATTATGTCTCCACTTTTAAGTGTTGCATGAAATTTACCCATAGTTGAAATTGATGTTGTGATGCAAATAGGTTATCATACACTGAAAAATATTGTCGTGAGGTCAAAGATTTCATGTCTTTTAAAATACGAAAGCAATATTTGCTTAGCATAGAAGACCAATTTCTCTAATATAAAGTTTTTTTCTTGTCAAGTCGTAACATTTCAATGAGTTTGTTATTGTCGTATAATAAACGTGATTTCACTTAAAAATGGGTTTATGCATAACATGAAAGAAAAAATTTGTGGGCTAAGGTCAACTTTGACTTTTAAGAATTCAGAAAAATTTAAATAAATTGTTTTAAATTTGTTGTCATTGAACATACAAAGCAAACAATCGTTTCAAAACATAGGATCAGGTTTTCCAAAGCTTTACTTATAAAGACGTTTTTTAGCTTGAAACATATAGCATAATTTCTAACTGGAAGTCGAATCTTTAATTTTGGAAAATATAGTTGTCGTTAACTACTCGTTTTAAAGGGGACTTTGATGGCATATTAACGATAAAAAGCTGAAAAAACGAATAATTAAAATTTGCTTCCTAGAATCAGTAGCACAAAACCCAAATTTAAAAGAGAATTTTTGTCTTTAAAGTATCTTACTTGTATTTCTCGCGCGTTCTTTTGGCTCGGAATCAATACCAAATTTTTTAAAGTAAAGAAAATCTTTGGAAATCTGACATGCTTTTTTTCAGTGTATAAATTAACTAAAAATGTATAGAACCCATTTATGAAACCCGCATAATTTTATAATATTTTAATTTATACCTTCACCACTACTGTGGTACAGGGTTATAATAAGTTGTGCATTTGTAATGTTAACGCCCAAAGGAAAGGAGTAATCAGATAGACCAAACCTTTTAGTATACGGATCGGCTTAGAATTAAATTCTGAGTCGATTTAGCGTGTCCGTCCTGTCTGTCTGTCGCGTCTGTCTGTCCGTTCTGTCTGTCTGTCTGTCTGTTGATGTATTTTTGTGTGGCAAGTACAGGCTCCAGTTTTTTAGTCGCGATTCGTCTAAAATTTTGGTATTGGGTCCTGTTTCGCGCTCAAGTACGATCCTCTATTGATTTGGAAAAAATCAGTTCAGATCATTTAAGATATAGGTGCATATATAATATTTGCGATACGATGCTGGCATAATTGGCGTGTATAATGCAACCGATCTTCCTAAAATTCCGTACATCGAATATTTTATGGGTCTCGAAAACTTGCAAAATACGCAGCTAAATCGGTTCAGATTTAGATTAGCTTCATATATGCTTTCGCCGATTATGGACACTCTTGATGAACCAAAGAGGCGATTTTTAACTCCGTATTTGTTGACATTGTGCCAGGAGAGAATTAGCTAATTGTAAGCTACATGGCGTGCCTAAATTTTTTGAAATCGAGTTAGATTTGATATATCTCCCATAATACATGTTGCGTCGATTTTCACGTCATATGACACAAGAGATTTAAGTTAACGTCATCGATTTACGTGAATTTTGGCCAGAGGGAGTAGAATTAGCTGAAACTAGTTGCCTGCCAATTTGTTGAAATAGGTTCAGATTTGGATATATGCTCCCGATATATTAGCCTTCGCCCGATTCTTACATCTATATGACCGCACAGAGGCAATTTTTTGCTGCCGATTAGTTGAAAAATTTTTTGCAGCAGGGAGTAGCAATTAGCAATTGAGTGGCTAATGCGTGCCAAAATTTGGTTGAAATCCGGTTCAGCATTTAGATTATATCTCCCATATATAGCTTTCGCCCGATTCTATAGCTCATATGACGCAGAGGGCCATTTATTTTAACTACGATTTAATTGAAATTATTGCACTAGGGAGTGGAATTAAGCATTGTAGTATGCGTGGCCAAATTTGGTTTGAAATGCGGTTCAGTTTTAGATATACTCCCATATATATGTTTTTTCTGAATTTCGACAAAAATGGCTCAACATCCAACATTTTTCCTTGAAAAATGCGCACTTTTGGTAGATGTGAATAATGGTATCGAAATATTTAGAATCTGGTGATACGGTCAAAATTTGGTCAATATAAACTTGAAACGTAATTTCTTTCAATTTTGCCATTTAAAAAACCTTGAAGAGCCCCTCATTTATGAAGCTGGTGTAATCAGTTTACAACGTGCCGGCATCGAGCAAAAAACGAGCCGGACTATCGACTTACAAGAAGGTAGTGACCCTCCAAATCGGATGACAACATAAATAACGACGGCCAAAAACGCGCGATCCGGAGGCTGTACACGAACGCATGCTGACGAAGTTTGACTTGGAGCGTGGTAATGGACGACGAAACCTACGTCAAAGCGACTACAGCAGCCTCCGGGACAGGAGTTTTATTACGGCCAAAAGGTAGCAGATATTTTTCAAAGCCAACATAAAATGTCAAAGTTCGCTTAAGAAATATCTGGTTGGCAAGCCATCTGTAATGTGGCTTGAAAAAAGCAGCATTTTCAATAGCTTCCGGGACTGTCAACACAAAAATTTACGTGAAATGAGTGTTTGAATAAACGTCTGCTGCCTTTCCTGTTCGCGTAGCTGTTTTGGGCCGATTTTGGCATCATTGCCATTAAGGTAAAAAGGGCAAGGAGTGGTACGCCGCCACAACGTGCGGTGTGTCCGAAGGACAAGAACCCTCCCAAGCACGGCCCAGAAGCCTCCGCCAATTGAGAAATACTGGGCTATTGTTAAGCGGAACTAAGAAGACAAAAAACTGCTAAGGACGCAGGCAGCAAAAGTTCAAGGCAAACTGGCTTTTCTGCGGCGAAGAGGTGGACAAGGTGGCTTTGTACAAATGCTGATGGGGGCAGGTGTTCAAGCGTGAGGCCCGGCAAATTCGGATTTTGGAAAAGCGAAAGCCTAACTGAATATTTTCCTGAAAGTTTATAACTATTAGAACGTTGAAACAAGAAATTTGAATTTGATTTTTAATTAAACGATTTCAGCGCGATTTCGACGAGTTTTCCCTGACTCAATTTTGAACCGTAATCCACCCTTTAACAAAGTGGGTGCACGGTATAAATATAAGTCGGCAGCCGCCGACTTTAGACTTTTCCTTACATGTTTTTTTTTTTAAATTTTTGCCCACTATGATCCATATCTTATGGCCTTTCAGTCGATGTTATTGATTCATATCATCGGCAACGTCCTACACTATCAATAAGCTTAAGTCGATTGACTATCTTATCGATATTGATTTTAGTGTTGCTCTTTTCGCAACGCAACATCGCAGATCTATATGAGAATTATGGCTGCAATTGTTCGTGTTCGCGAAATAATGTGAGAAAATTGGATCCTATCTACAGCCAAGCAATTAATTACACTCACTAGGTTTAATGCACTGTACACACATAACATGAGTGTTTGCAATACAGATTTATAGGCACACTAATGCATTTACCATATTAGATATGAGAGACAATCTTTAGAAATATGCATGACCTAATATCATATGTTCCCCAAAAATGAAGTCATGGTCGCTTGTAGCTGAATATCTAGATGTTTTTTTTTAAATAAAGCAAAATCTAATTAAAATCGAACTTAAATTTTATTAAAAAAATGAAATTTTAGTTTATCATTGGTGGTTCACTGAAAAAAAACAGTGAACGGGCCCCAATTTGCTTTAATTTTAGAATATTTTTAAGAGAAATTTTAACTAAACAGCATTACAACGCTGAAAATCACGGCCGATATCACAAAAATAGTATATATTTTTCGACACAATTTATAAAATTTATTTAGATATAGCGTAACCGCGGCCGCTTGCGTGCAGCTTCCGAAGGCGTAATTTGGAGGAACATTTTGCGTATAACTTAAGTCGCAACTATATCCTAGTTCTGAAAACAAATTCGAAAAGATTTGAAATCTTTTAAACAAATCGACTAACTTGATTTTTCGTTTAAAATAGTACAAATACGCAGGGAGTGGAGTGTACCTTTACTCGCAAATTTGTTTTTATAATGTTTCTGTTATTCAAGTAGTTTGGACAATCTTCTATATTTCATGTGACATTTTAAAGTGTGGTTTTTCAGGAAGTTATCCTTCTCCTCAACATATCTGAAAAATTAAGCACTATTTTATAATAACATACAAGATTAACTGTTTTCCCATCAATAAATCGAAAGAAAAGTAAGATAAAAAATTTTTACCACATTAACATTTGCTTAAAATTGTTGGAAAATGATCACCTTACGTTGGCTTGCCAATTTCATGTAAATTAAGTCTTTTACTAAAAAGAAGTCTGGCAGAAAGCCTGGTGCAAAAATCATCAATTATGTAGCCGAGTTCCCATTTACGGAACAAACCCTCTACTTTCATTTAAGAAAACAAAAAAAAAACGGACAAAGGGAACCCTCTCCCACCTTCGCTCACTCCACCTGATAATGCGGAATTATCACGTACCCTATTTAATTTGCGGCAAGCGAACTCAATGGTCCCCTATAAATTCTAAGAAGTAAAATCGACAAAGTATTATTTCAATCCCAACAGATAATCGCCAACCAGATTATTCGAAAAATCATATACCTAATTTAAAAATCATGTATAAATTAATCAGCTCCTCCCACGTTCCTGTAAATTTCAAAGTAGATCCGGCGATGTTTAAATTTTTTGCTGCTATTGTTTTAAAAGGGATCGTCACTTTCCCGCATACAAATATCGACAAAACACCGTAGTGAATAGCACCCTACTGATAATCTTGAATCTTTCCTTAAGTGTGGGCAAAGCGGAAGGTTGCCTCTTCGTCCATAAACCTTCCCCCACTGCCTATGTAAATTTTCAAGAAACTTAAGAATCTGTTTGTTTTTTTGCAGTTCTTTAGAGGAGGACTCGCTCCCCGACTAAATATCGAAAGTGATGTAGCGAATCTTTTTGTAAACGTCCCCAGAAAATGTCCAAGCAAATTAAAGAGCCTAAAAGCGCGGCCTCTCCCTCGAAGTCCAATATAACAAAAATCAGGTTATCAACTAATTTTTAATATCGTAACCTCTCCCAGTCCTCTGTAAATTTTCAAGTATACTCGGTAAAAGTTAATTGTTTCTTCTGTATGTACTTTATAGAGAAGCGGATATTCTCGCCTATGCCTTTTATTTTACTTAAAAAATTAAGAAACCTGATATACATTTCATAACGCCATTTTTTTCCGTAAAATTCAGTCGGGGAGTTTAGTTTTGTTTGTACTTTTCAAAAAAAAAAAAAATATGGGCAAAGGGGTGGTCGCCCTCCCGCCGGACGCCAAATTATCGAAAAATAATGTAGGGTTTTTGTCTAGATGCCACCCCAAATTTCAATGAGATTTCAAGACAAATCGCATAAATTTTGTCTAGCCAAGTTTCAAAAAGTGGGCAAGGGGGAGCGTCCCCTTCGCATCCAATATGAAATCATCGGGTACCCATTTACATTCCATAACCTTTACACATGTTCTCTGTAAATTCAGATAATTTAAAGAATTTTTAGTTTTTTCACTGTACTTTAAAAAAAAGTCGAAACAAAGGGGCAGGCGCCCCTCCGCCACCGAAAATGATCGAATAAAAAGTAGCGGATCTTTGTCTAGATGCCAGCCCAATCTCAATTGAAATTTCAAGCAAATCGGTCAACTTTTCGGTCCACATTTTCAAAAAAGTCCGACGAAAGGGGAGGATCGCCTCCGCGACCCAAGGTGTAAAAAATGAGGTACCCCCTATTTATCACCACATGAACGCCCCATACGATCTCTGAAGTTTCAAAGTAAATCGGTTAGCAGCGTTTCGGCAGGCCACTTGGAACATACAAAAACAAACAACATAGTATTGCATTTTTATATATCATAAGATAATAAGATAATTATTTTCTTTTCACTTGTTAAAAAAAAATTTGTAGTTTTAAAGATAAAAATATGGTCGAAAATTGCAAGAATTGTCTTTAGTGACACACGAAGTTCAGAGGCATTTGTATAAAATATTACAAAATTTAAAGAAATAATGAGACTATTTTGTTGCGAAGCTACGAATTTTAGTAAAATTTTTTTAGCTTTTTCATTGAGTAATATTTTCCATCTTTTTAGTTCAATTTAACTAAGTACGCCAAAAAGTAAGAGTAACAGGCCCAAACTTTCTCCACATAATAATAATTCCTGAAACTAAAATAAAGTTAAATTGAGGCCTTAGTGAAATAGAGGCTTCACTTTTTTGAGTGTAAGGGATTAATCTATCATTAATAGAACATCATATTCATTATCATTTTAATAGTATAATAAACGATAAAACATTACGAATCTGTCATTATTGATTCTTGCCTACCAAACACACTTCGACAGGCTATTTTATGCTAATCCTTATTGAACAGAGTTATTTGTGTAGTCATGGATGCTTGGTTGAAAGCATTTTGGTCTGTCCAGTTTTTTATGGATTTTTACTAGCAACAAGTTTAGGCACCGATGTCTATCAATCCAATGCTATTTGTGTTAGAAAATTCACACTCTATTGCGATAGAATTTTAATGAAGTTAATTTCATTTTACAAACTCAAATCCTAAAGCTTTTTTTCTCGCTCGCTCACAATCCTCCGTGCCATTATTGGTAGTTTGTGCCATTGCAAACTCTTTGACTTTGTATTGATGACAAATACAAATTGACAACAAAAGTTCGAAAAAAAAACAAAAAAATGAGGAAAAAAGTTGCTTGAAATAAAGTGAGCAAAAGATTTTACAAATGCACCCACCACCCAATCGATGTTGAAACCGTTTGCAAAGAGCCGAGCAATGATGATGCCAAATTTTTCTGTCCATCACTAGGTATTCTTCTGTCGGTTTCGCCGGTTTAAACTTATGCATTTATTATACAAAAGAAGGATGAAAACATAGAAATGGTATTACTATGAGTGATGGTTTTGCAACCATCATATCCTTGAGTAGTTATGGACATGGAAAAGTGTTATTAATCATGGAACGAAATTTCATAGTTGTAGAGAGATTGTGTAAAGTTAGGTGTGAACAAGGATGGTTTTAGACAAAAAAAAAAAATAAAGCAAGTATATAAACGCAGTAAGTTTCGGTGGGCCGATCTTACAATACCGATCACATGAATCAAATATTATAGTTTCCTGGGGATTTGTGACAAGGCAGATCAGTTCTCCAGTAACACTTCCCGAAGATAATTAAGATTTTTACCTATGAAGACTAGATAGATTCTGGATTCATAAGAACCATATTTTGTTTGAGTTTTAGAGAATATAAACATCGTGTGGCAGACTGTGGCAAGAAAATGAAATGAAAATGAAATAAAATCTAAGCATCTGTAGATTTTTACGCCCAGCTATTTAAAAATGATTAACCAGAAATAAAATCTGGAAACTATAAATTCAGTTTTCAAGCTATTTTTTATTATTAGTGCAATGGACCGAATATTCACAATTTTCGACACTCCTCTTTATGTTTCCTAAAATACTTCTAGATTTAAAATTTCATGCAAATTTGTAAAACTATGGTTTCTACCAAAAGACCAAGAAGTAATATGCGGGAGATCGGGTCTATTTTGGCAAGAATAAACCAAAACATGGAGCCATACACGCCATTTTCCGGTCTCATATTTAAGGCCTTCTCACTACCGAAATACAAGCCTATGTTAAAGACTTTTAGTTTTCTTACTGTTTTTTACTTGTACTAATGCAGCATGTAGAACAAAAATTGTCATTTTGAAAACTACCTCAAATTACTTCAAAAGAGCTAATATGAGCTTTGTTTCTGAAAACTTGATTCGTGAATTGTGACCAAATGGTCTTACGAAAATTAAGCGCTATTTTAAGCTATAATATCTTTCAAAGTGTGAGAAATAAATACAAAAAGAACCTGTAAAAATGCAGCTAATAGTTTTGTGTATAAATGTCCATTTACTAGAAACATACATGCCCTGTTCCTGTATATCGAACGAAACCCAGTTCGAAAGAAAGGCAGTCACTCGAATTCGAGTGAATTTGGGTTTTTCTATTTTTGAAAGTTCGATTCGTTTGTATGAGAATACATTGATGGCATTGTTCCTGTATATCGGAACGAAAGTTTTCTTTCGTATTCCACAACGAAAAGAAATTTGATTTTTGTTTCTTATATTTCGATAAGCAAGTCACTTCAAATATTTTGTTGTCGAGTATAAAAGAACATATAGCAATAATTCAAGTAAAAAAGTAAAAACATTGTTTAAGCATTTGAATGAATTTGTCAGGCCAAAATTTTAAAATTCATTTTTAATAATCAATGTTTCTCATACAAACGATCGAACTTTCAAAAATAAGAAAACCTCAAAATTCATTCAGAAATTCGAGTGACTTGCCTTTCTTTTCGAAATGGTTTTCGTTTCGATATACAGGACAGGGCATGATTATTTAAAAATGAAGTATTTTTCAAATTTTGGCCTGAGAATTCATTCAAATGTTAACAATGTTTTTTTTTTCTTGACACTTATTGTATAATGTTCGTTTTTATCCGACAACAAAATATGAAAGTGACTTGCATTTCCAAATAGAAGAAGCAAAAATTCAATTTTCTTTCGTTTGGAAATACGAATGAGAGCTTCGTTCGATTATACAAGCAACAGGCCAACAGTAAAATTGTTGTAAAAATTTTCGTATTTTTCGTTTCTTGTTAAAGAAGGTTTATAAAATGTAATTTTAGACGTCACCAATATGGAAATATTTATTTAGCTTATTTTAGATGAAAGCCTGCTACTTTAAATAACATCGAGAATATAAATCGAAACTAAAGTGGGAAAATATGAATTTGGTTCTTTTTTCGAAATGTCCTTCTAAGATGGATCATCAGTATGAAAGGGTTAAGGTCCTAAAATACCTGCAGATTTTCTCCATTCAGATTTTTAAGACGCCGCAAGAAGTAAAAACTGGAGATCGGTCCATATGGGGGTATAACCAAAACTGGACGCCGATACTCATCATTTTTAGAAACACCTCTTTATGGTCCTAAAAATACCTCTAGATTTCAAATTTCACCAAAATTGGATAATAACTAACGGATTCTAGAAGCGCCAAGAAGTAAATCGGGAAATCGGATCTATATGGGGGCTATACCTAAACATCAACCGCATAGTCAGCATTTTTTGCACACTCTGCTTTATGGTGCTAAATACTCTAGAATTTCCAATTTCGAGCGCAAATTGGGTAGAAACTATGATTCTAGAAAAGAC